>BLSH010262975.1:160436-173048 GCA_018402905.1 Glandirana rugosa
TTCACACGATCGCGACTTTCGGACCGGACCCGTCCTTCTCCCATTTACACGGGTCATCCGTTCACCAATTTACTATTACTTCCGTGATACTAGGTATAGACCATATTTACAGGTGGCCATGTTATAAAAACCGTCTTTTATATATTATAGATAGTTCCCCTTTTCTTCTATTAAAATCATTTTATCTATATCCTGTATCATGTTCATCTCACATATCCATTCACCTATTGATGGATTATCCGTTTTGCGCCAATTACGGGCTATTATTATTCGCGCTGCTGTGAGCATATATCCCAGGATATCTTCTTTTATTAATTTTATTGAGCCTGGAATAATTGATAAAATTGCCGTTTTAATATTTAACTGTATCAATGTATCTGTAGTGTCTTGATAGATATTATATATTTTCTGCCAAAAATATTGTACCGGTGGACATTTATACCAGATATGGATCATAGTGCCTTCATTATCATTTAACCACTTGCCTACTGGGCACATTTACCCTCTTCCTGCCCAGGCCAGGCTTTCAGCGCTAGCACACTTTGATTGACAATTGTGCAGTCATGCAACACTGTACCCATATGGCATTTATATTAATATTTTGAGACAGTTAGAGCTTTCTTTTGGTGGTATATAATCACCACTGGGTTTTTTATTTTTGCTAAAAAAAACTAAAAAGGCCAACATTTTTGAAAAAAAAAAGTTTTTTTAAGTTTCTGTTATAAAATTTTGTAAATAAGTATTTTTTTCCTGCACGTATGGGCACTGATGAGGCAGCACTGATGAGGTGGCATTCATCAGATGGCACCGATGAGGAGGCACTAATATGCAACACTGATGGGCACTGATGAGCACGGATGAGGCGGCACTGATATGCTGCACTGATGAGCACTGATAGGCATTGATAGGTGGCACTGATGGGCACTGATAGGCAGCACAGATAGGCAGCACTGATGGGCACTGATTGGCGGCATTGATGGGTACTGATGGGCGGCACTGTGATGAGCAGGCACTGATTGGCATCACTGCTGGGCACTGATTGGCATCACTGCTGGACACTGTTGGGGCTGCACTGATCATCAGGGCCCTGATCACCTGTGCAGATCTCCCCTGTGAGGAAATGCCGCTTTCAATGTGAGAAGAGGAATGCCGATAACCGGTTGTGATCAGTTATGATTGGACACAGCTGATTACATGGGTAAAGAGCTTCATCATCGGCTCTTTACCCAGATTGGTGATGCGCCATGTCCCGGTGATGTCCCGGTTATGTGGAACATATGACGTTGTTCCAGAACAAGAGAGCCATCTTGCACCCATAATTTCACAATACAGCGGGCGGGAGGTAGTTAAAAGTGAAAGTAAAAGAAAAACCCAAATTTTGGGATGTCTTCAAAAAAGTAATAGAGGGTAATTTTCCAATGGGGAAACCAGTTCTGGTGACCTGAGGACTCCCAAGAAATTCCCTTAGTTTGCAGGGATTTCCTCTCACTTCTTGTTTGGCTATGGGACAGAAAGTGAAGGGAAATCTGCCCAATGGGGCAAAAATGGCAAAAATAAACCCCTGTTCGGTTCGCACCAGAACTTTCGAACACCCTGAAAGTTCAGACCCTAATAATGAACCCTAGTAAAGTCAAAGGGATTCGAACTTCAAAAATCAAAAGTGCCAATTTTGAAGGCTTATATGCAAGTAATTGGGCATACAATGGTTATAGGGGTCCGGGTCCTGCCCTGGGGGACATGTATCAATGAAAAAAAAGTTTGTGAAAAATGTCATTTTTAAAGGAGCAGTGATTTTTTGATTTTTTAAAGTGAGAGCATAAAAATGAAAAATTGGCAGATCTGTACCATGTCTAGAATCAGCTTTTTCCCTGCAAGCTGCCTTTATTTTGCTCAGCAACAGCTGGGGAGCCAGTGTGTATGATGAGGCCACAATGTAGTGCACTTGGAACAAGATTAGAGATTGTTTGGGTAAATTCTGGTGTGTCACTTTGACTTTGGATAGAAGTAACGGATGTGGAAAAATTGGGCTTTGGGTGTCGGTGGTGCCTTCACACCATAACCCTATAGAGGTGCTGTTCATGAAGGCAAGGATTGGCCTTTCTGTAAAAAAAATTGCAATGATATGCACCTGTCAAACAGGTGCAGAAAAATTGGTCTTTGGGTGTCGGTGGAGCCTTCCTACCGCAACCCCATAGAGATGCTCTTGATGAAAGCAAGAACTGACCTTGCTGTAAAATCTGCTGCAGTTGTGCTGAAAAAGGCCCAGACAGCTGAGCTTTGGGAAGTGGGCCGGGAGATAACAGCTGCAGAATGTGATGTAATAGGGTGGCTGCTCTCTACTATTTCTTGATGTCGGCCCCTTTGAGGTTGTTCCACCTCACCTTCAGATTCCTTCTCTGCTCTACCCAAGTTGCATCAGTGACCTCATCCTCATCATAATCATCTCCATCTCCTCCATCATCGTTACCATTGGAGACAACTTGGCAATACGCTGCGGCTGGGGGAACATAGATGCCAATTTGTCTACCAGTATTCTCCCCTCTCTCTAGGCTCATGTTCCTGTCATTCTCAACCTCAGAACCAACATCTGAATCCAGTAATGGCTGGCCATCATCAAGGTGCAAGTGGCTGATGCTGTGGTCAAATAACTCAGCTGATTCCTCCATGGCTGATGTTGGGGCTATGGCAGGAATAGATGTGAACGAGGAGGCAGGTTTATCTACTCTGGTAACTGCAGGGGACTGCACACTTGTCTCTGCTTGCGTGACAGAGGATGATGAGGATGAGGAAGGTTTAGTAAGCCAGTCCACCACCTCCTCTGCATGCTGTGGCTGGATAGCATGGGTGAACTCACTAAACATAGGAAATGATGCCCTGCCTGAGGACTGACCACCACGTCCACCTTTGCCTGTGGACACATTTGTTGCTGGCCCCTTACAGTGCCAAAGGAACATCTGCCTGTCCTTGTTGTCCTCCCAGACATTATTGGGAGGGAGGGGGCGGTGCTTATTAGCAAATGTAAAGAAGAAGTGGAAATCACACTCACAATACACAGGCACACTCCAGAGATACACTATAATATACTGCAATATAATGCATCAAACATACAGTGACGCACAGAACTATATGGTGTTAAACTGGCAGTAACGCACACAGAACTATATGGCGTTAAACTGGCAGTAACGCACACAGAACTATATGGCGTTAAACTGGCAGTAACACACACAGAAGTAAATGGTGTTAAACTGGCAGTAACGCACACAGAACTATATGACATTAAACTGGCAGTAACGAACACAGAACTATATGGTGTTAGTTCAATAAATTTTATTACATATCTCAGAAAGACATATACTTTTACAAACCACATTTACTATATTAAATTTCCTTCTATTAACATCTTCAGAGATATACTATTTCTATATATAAAAAGAGAGAAAAAAAAAAGAAGAAAAGAAAAGATGGAAGGGAGAGAGAAAAAAAATAGGGGAGGAAGAGGGGAAAAGGTGCACCTGTGCAATATTTTATTTAAATTCGACCATTGAGTGATTTCTCTGAAACCCACTTCTTTTCTTACAAAGATACCAGTAGGGGTCTCAATGTCCTGTTGTATCCCTTATTATATTGACATACATATCAGTTGATTTAAATTCACACCAACATGTCCAAATGTTTAAGTGTTTCGCTACAAAGTCTCTAGCTATACTGGTTAACTCATCCATCAAGTATATTTCATCTACTTTTAATAGCCATTGCACTATAGATGGTACAGTATGCTGTCTCCAATACAGAGGAGCCAAGGATTTTACCGCATTCAGTAAATACAGAGTTATTGAGTTCCTATAATTATTCACTGATACTGCTGTACAGTGAAACAACATGGCCCAAGGGTCAAACTCAATATCCCCTTTGTGAATTATTGAGACTCTCTTAATTACCTTTTTCCAATACCCCTGAATGGATGGGCAGTCCCGCCAAATATATCCATGTGTTGCTATACCACCACATTTCCTCCAACACGGGGTGACACCGCTTGTGAAATTGCATGTAATCTATATGGGGTATAATACCAGTGGATGAGAAGTTTGTAATTTACCTCCACTGTCTTGGAGGAAATGGAGGATGCATGTGCTAAATGCAAGATTTTATCTTTTTGCTCATCATTTATGCACCTATGCAAGTCTTTTTCCCATTTAGCTATATAATCTGGATAGCTATCACTCTGAAGGGCCATGAGAGCTTTGTTAAATGCTAAGATGCAATGTGGGGGGTGGGCTACCAAACTTAATACCCTTTCAATCTGGTTCATTTCAGACAGTGGTATTGCGTATATCTTCATTTATCCATCTTACTAGACCCATTATTGCCACAGAGAGTTTGAAAAGCTTTTATTCCATTGTTCTCAACAATCTGGTGCAGTAGGGGCTGGGTCGCAACAAACCAACGTCTTAATCCCTTGTCTGATAGTCCTGGCAAAAAGTAACTATGACCCAGGAGTGGCATTAATGGAGAGTTATATTTCCAACCGTATCGAGAATGTAACGAGTCCCAGATGGATAGTGTGGACCTAGTCAGGGGAGATGAAGAAAGTGCCAACTCCCTGTTTACTTGGAAGCCAGGGAACAACAGACAAATCCTTGTCTGCCAGAGCTGATTCTATTTGTACCCATATTTTTTATCCCATTTGCAATTTTCTTTAGTACTACTGCATAATAATATAGTTTTAAATTGGGCAGTGCTAATCCTCCCAATCATTTAGGCCTATACAATACATTGCGAGACATTCTTGCCCGCTTGCCCTTCCAAATGTAATGAGAGATAAGGGATTGTAAGGTAGAAAAAATCCTATAGGGACCCTTAATAGAATCATCTGAAAATAAAACAGAATGAGAGGCAATATATCCATCTTAATGATGTTTATTTTACCCAGCCAGGAATGGCACTTTGCTGACCATCTATTTAGGTCTAACCTAATGGTTTTTAACATAGGAAGATAATTTTGTCGAAAAAGATCCGACGTGTGGGCAGTTAAGTTTACTCCCAAATATTTTAGGCTAGATGGCTGCCAATGAAAGGGAAAAGCTTTTTTAAATTTTGTAATCTCATTGACAGGGATAGTAATGTTTAGAATTTCAGACTTAGACATATTGATTTTATAATTTGATAGCTCTTGAAAGGCTTGTAGAGCGGCCATCAGATTAGGTAAAAAGATTCTAGGTTGCTGTATAAAAAACAAAATGTCATCCGCATAGGCAGCTAATTTATGTTCCCTCTGTTTGATTTTTGCCCCGTGAATATCCGGGGATGATTTAATTGTTTGAAGAAAGGGTTCCAAAAACATAATAAAAAGTAATGGGGAGAGGGGACACCCTTGACGACTCCCATTGTATAATGTAAATGAGTCGCTTAACACTCCGTTAATCCTTATCTGTGCTGTGGATTGATCGTAAAGTGCTTTTATTCTGCTAAGCATCTTGGGACCAATTCCCAATGAGTCCAAGGTCAGCATTAAAAAATCCCAGTCCACCCTGTCAAATGCTTTTTCAGCATCTAGGGACAGTAACAGGGTGGGCTGTGAACAATGCTCGACATAAGAAACGATCCAAAAGGTGCAAAGTGAATTGTCCCTGGTTAAATATGAAATTTGTCACTGACGGCCATATTTTCAAGTAAATTCCAGTACCTATAATTTAATAGTTATTTATTAGTTAGTTATTATTTCAAATGTTCTTTGTTATTTTCGAATTTTTGGATTTCCGAATTTCAGATTTTCGGCTGTTCCGATTGCCGAATTTGCGAATCACCGCAATTGCGAATTACCACGATTTGCCGAATTACCACAATTGCTAAATTCACACAAATTTCTGAATTTCTCAATTCCATATTTTTTGAATTTCCGAAAAAATAAAAAAAATAAAAAAATGAAAAGGAACAAATTTTTCAGCCATGCACAAGTCTAGTAAATATTGATGCTTTTTTTAAGAGAAAAAATGTTCCACAATGTAAATGCATCATCAATCAAGTTGTGCAGCAATGCAGATCTTGCCAATCATCAAGAATGATGCCTGCCAGATGCTAAAAAAAACCCCCAAACATCTGAGGAACACATCCAAGCCTGTCATTACTATTTTAAGAATGACATCTGCCAGTCCCTGCCACTATATATGTCTGCTGGGTGTAATGGGTAATGTCATTGACCAATTATGCACATGTGACCATATTTGGTCAGTGATGTCAGTGCTATTCCTGTCCCCTTGTTTACCTGGCTAGAGATTCCCTGCCAGTAAATGAATAAGGCTGGGTGATGTCACTGGTTGCTATGGATTTACTGCTTCCTTAACAACCATTGACAATAAGCTGTCTTGTTTCTCTTTGTCCATTAAGGTTACTTTGCTGTTTAAGCAAGGAAGCATAAAAAACTCTGTAGTGTATTTGCTTTACTAAACAAAGATATTGCATATATAGACTACTTATAATTTTATCCCTCCTCATTGGCGCCATTGGCTCTCGCTGCTGTCAATCAAATTCAGTGAACCAATAAGGAGAGAGAGGGGGCAGGGCCAAGCCATGGCTTCATGTCTGAATGGACACATAGAGCAGTGGCTTGGGTGCCCCGATAGCAAACTGCTTGCTGTGGGGGCACTCAGCAGGAGGGAGAGGCAAGGAGCGCCAATGAGGGACCCGAGAAAAGGAGGATCGGGGCTGCTATGTGAAAAACCACTGCACAGAGCAGGTAAGTATACCATGTTTGTTGTTTTTATACAAAAAAAAACAAGACTTTAGTATCACTTTAACTTGGTTCTTTCAACTGCTAGAGTCTTCTTCCAGGGTCTTCCAGACTGTTTCTTCTCTTAAGTCCTCCAAAAGTACCAGTTCCTTTAATCCTCAGCACATGGCTTGTTAAAGTCCTTTCCCCTCCTCCTACTTCCTGTAGCCACATTTCCTGTTCTGAGCTTCATGAACCTGTCCAACATGTTCATTAGCACATAGGGGAATCTTAGTTTCTAAACAATACATGGTCTTAAAATGTTATTCCATATTTATGCTATAAAAATCACTAAAATAGACATAGCAGCACAGTTATATATAGTAGTCAATCGAAATATAGCTACTATACATGACTTTCAGCTCTTGCTGAATTAACAAAAAGTTTAGCGTTCAGAGGAACAACTAAACAGCCAAAGCTCAGTCCCAACCTGGGTTCAGACCAAACCTTGAGCTTATTGCTATTCTCCATCATAGTGGGGGACCAACAATGAGGCATAGAAGGTAAAAAGAGGGACCAAGCAATATTTAAACTACAGAAGTCTCTATGTACACATTAGGGCCTTGGAACTCCTTGAGTTGTTTTAAATGATGTCCTGTGATATATCAAATTTAAAATAGAAGCCCAGGCAAACAGAAAATAATTATAAGGGGCACGTTAAATGGGTCCACTGAGCACGTGGGGTATGTAACCAAAAAGCTTATGGCTTTAAGTGTGACACCTTTATGCCTATAATCTATTTTAATTTAATTTACAGCCTGGTTTTGTTTCATTGACTTTGCAAACAGTTTGCCCTCACTTTGATACATTTTTCTTCTTTGGCATTTCGTTTATTGTCTTCAGCCAACTCATTAGCAACAGTTTGGTTACATTTTTATCTATGACTATTGCTTCTGTCTCAGATATATACAGTTTCTGCTCCAGTCTCAAAGCATGTGCATTACAGTTGGAATGCAAGCCAGCCAGAAATGGACAGGCCATGGGAATGCACATCAACTATTTAACTCACGCCAGCGGCCCAACTGCCCACACAGGCTCTCCCTGCTGATTGCCCACATGCATTAGCATGTGAGTAAGTAATGGTCCTAGTTCCCTATGCCTCCTCACTATCATTTGCAGATCTTAGGATTGCCAATTGCTCATGTTATCGTTTTAGGTAATAAGACTGCAGAAACTTTAACTTATCTTCTAGACTTGTTAAGCAAGATTACAAACATTCTTTATATTTTCTCTACAAGGTTATATGGAGAACCAATTAGAGAATTCAACAACAATTTACATAAATTCTAGACTAGTTAAATCATTTTTCTAATTCAGGAACCATTGGTAGAAAGATTTTAATGATGTCTTTGAAACTTTTATTTTAACCCTTGGTAATAAAAAGCACTCATTATTTGAAATATTCATGATGCATCCATTTTTTCTGTACGATTTGTACTATATGCATAAGATAAATCAGATATTATAAACAAAAGCTGGCACGCCAGTAAAGATCCCTCTTATGCTTTATTATTTCAAATGGCTCAATAGGTACACTGACAAGTTTCATCTACTCTGGAACTTACGCATTGCTACCCATCAAGTAAAAAAAAAAAAAAAACACAAACCAATCATTATACGCCGATTGCGATTTTTCTTTTTACCAAAAAAATAAGGAAGTATATATATCAGCCAAAACTGATGAATACATTTTTTTTATTTTTTATTTTTTTTGGCATGTATCATAGCAAAAAGTAAAGAATAGTGTTTTATTTTCAAAATTGTCACTATTTTTTTGTTTATAGCGGTGAGCAGAAGTGACGCAGGGGTGACCAAATACCACCAAAAGAAAGCTCTATTTGTGGGAAAAAAGGACGTCAATCCCGTTTGGGTATAACGTTGCACGACCGTGCAATTGTCAGTTAATGCAACGCAGTGCCGAATTGCAAAAAGTGCTCTGGTCCTAATGTGGGAAATCCTTCTGGGGCTGAAGTGGTTAAGGGGAACCCCATGCCGAAATTAAAAAAAAAATTGCGTAGGGTTCTCCCCCAAAGTCCATACCAGAACCTTCAGGTCTGGCATGTATTTTAAGGGGAACCCCGAGCCAAATGTTTAAAAAAAATGGTGTAGGGGTCCCCCCGAAATCCAAACCAGACCCTTATCCAAGCATGCAGCCCTGGCATGGCAGGAGGGGGTGGGTGACCCACCCCCTCTGATGTCACATGATGTCAGAAGAGGGCAGAGTCACTCAGTTACATCACTGGGTGGTACCGTCCTTACCTATCAATTAAATGTCAAACTGAAGACCGCCCATTCTGGGAGTCGCCTCTGGATGGCACAGCTGAGGCAGCGGGAGCTGCGGCAGTGAAAGAAGAAGAAGATGAACATTGAAGACGATGAGAGCAAGAAGACTGAAAGAAGAAGCAGATGACCAGAAGAAGGACCGGGGCAGGAGAAGATGGAGGAAGACCAGAGGAAGAAAGAAGAAAGGAAGAAAAGAGCTATTTTGCACAATAAAGAACTTGTCAAAAACTGCCTCGTGTTTTTTGTACCACTACCCTCCTTTTTTGGTGAATGGGTAGGGGTACAATGTACCCCTACCCATTCACATAGGGGGGGTCGGGAACTGGGGGCCCCCTTATTAAAGGGGGCTTCCAGATTCCGATAAGCTCCCCACCCGCAGACCTCCACAACCACCGGCTAGGGTTGTGGGGATGAGGCCCTTCTCCCCATCAACATGGGGACAAGGGGCTTTGGGGGGACCTCAAAGCACCCTCCCCATGTTGAGGGCATGTGACCTGGTATGGTTTTGAGGGGGGGTTTGCTCATCCCCACCCCCTCCTGCCATGCCAGGGCTGCGTGCTCGGATAAGGATCTGGTTTGGATTTTGGGAGGGACCCCATGTCATTTTTTTTAAAAAAATTGGCACGGGGTTCCCCTTAAAATCCATACCAGACCTGAAGAGCCTGGTACGGACTTTGGGGGGACCCCTATGCTATTTTTTTTTTAATTTTGGTGCGGGGTTCCCGTTAAAATCCATACCAGACCTGAAGGGCCTGGTTTGGATTTTGGGGGTACCCTCAAGTTATTTATTTATTTTTAATTTTGGCATGTGGTTCCCCTTAAAATCAATACCAGACACGAAGGGCCTGGTTTGCATTTTGGGGGGACCCCCACGCAATTTTTTTTAAAAATATTGACGCGGGTTTCCCCTTAATCACTTAAGGACAGAGCCTCTTTCTGAGATTTGGTGTTTACAACTTTAAATCATTTTTTTTTTTAAAGAAAATTACTTAGAACCCCCCCAAACCTATATTTTTTTCTAACACCCTAGAGAATAAAATGGCGGTCGTTGCAATACTTTATGTCACACCGTATTTGCGCAACGGCCTTAAAAGTGCAATTTTTTTGGAAAAAAATCATTTTTTTTAAATTAAAAAATAAGACAACCGTAAAGTTACCCCAATTTTTTTCTATATTGTGAAAGATAATGTTACGCTGAGTAAATTGATACCCAACATGTCATGCTTCAAAATTGCACCCGCTCGTGGAATGGCAACAAACTTTGGCACTAAAAAGTCTCCATCGGCAAAGATTAAAAATTTCTACAGGTTATCAGTTTTGGGTTATAGAGGAGGTTTAGTGCTAGAATTATTGCACTCGCTGTAACTATTGCAGTGATGCCCCACGTGTGTGGTATGAACACCATTTTCATATGCGGGTGTGACTTATGTATGCGTTCGCTTCTGCACGCGAGCTCAGCGGGATGGGAGGGGCTTTACATTTTATTTATTTCTTATTTATTTTACTTGTTAATTTTTATTTTTACACAGTCCATTTAAAAAAATGGGTCAACATTATTCCTATTACAAGGAATGTAAACATTCCTTGAAATAAAAAAAAAGCATGACAGGACCTCTGAAATATAAGATATGCGGTCAAAAAGACCTGCCTTTGGCCAATCATAGCTCTCACAGCAGAGCGTCCTGTGATTGGACGAAGCATGCAGGTCATGTGCATGCTTTGTCCAATCAGTGGGTGGCATTTTCCCGCAATTTGTATGCATTATGGGGTGCTCAAAGTTCCAGCAAACGCCCCATAATGTTCAGGATGCGCCAACAGACAAACCCCCGATGTTGTTCGACTCGAACCAGGGCCCATCCCTACAAGTCATACACCATGGCAAGACTGAGCATAGCCGCAGGACACAGGGTACTGTAGTTATACTGCATCAGTAATGTCTCTCCTAGGCAAAGATTTCAAAGCAGACTGGGGTTTCAAGATGTGCTGTTCAAGCTCATTTGCAAAGAAATGGGCAATGATGAGGACTATAGATGCAGTGATTGACCAAGGAAACTTAATGCAGCAGAGGAAAGACACATCGTGCTTACTTCACTTCAACATCAGAGGATGATCAGCAGTGCCATAAGCACAGAACTGGTGGAAACCAGTGGGACCCAGATACACCCACCCATCTACTGTCCAGAGAAGTCTGGCCAGAAGTGTTCTTTGTGGAAGAATTACACCCAAAAAGTCATGCCTTCGATGTGGAAACAAGGGTAAGTGACTCAACTATGCACAAAAACTTAGGAACTGGGGTGCAGAAAAATGGCAGCAGGTGTTCTGGACTAATACGTCAAAATGTAAAATATTTGGCTGTAGCAGGAGGCAGTTTGTTGGCGAAGGGCTGGAGAGCGGTACAATAATGAGGGTCTGCAGGCTACAGTGAAACATGGTGGAGGTTCCCTGCAGGTTTGGGGCTACATTTCTGAAAATGGAGTTGGAGATTTGGTCCGGATCAAAGGTGTCCTCAATGCTGATAATTATCTGTCATGCCATACCATTAGGGAGGTGTGTGATTGGCCCCAAATTTATTCTGCAGCAGCAGAACAACCCAACACATACAGACAATGTAATTAAAGTGGTTGTAAAGGTGAAGAACAAGTTACAACTAGCTCCTCTGTTTCTTTAATCTTTCCTACACTGTGTAATTGCTTTTTTAAAATGATGCCTGTAAATACCTTATCTTTGCTCTTTTAAGGCCGGTCACATGACCTCCAGCTGCTGTCTTCCTCTGATCTACAACTGTAGAGGGAGGGGCTGTGTTCCTCCTTGGACATCAGTCACGTGACCGCTGTGACCAGCCAGAAGAAATCTAAGATAAGGTATTTGCAGGCTTTGTTTTACAAAAACAATTACACAGTGTAGGAGAGATTCGTATAACAGAGGAGCTGGCTGTAAATGTTCTTTACTTATTCTGCCAGCTACTAATAGCGTCAGGAGTGGGGGCTGAGAGGGGGAGAGACACACACAAGCTGACAGGCAGGGTGGGAGAGCTGCAGATGACAGAGGCACGCAACCTGACCGCGGTAATCAGGGCTCAGCAGCCCTGATTACCGTGGTCAGTACACAGATGGGGACACAGGAACTGGCCGGATCAACCTGTTTTTTTACAGCTTAGAAAGAGGCAGATTAGACAGCACAACCACTGCTCTGTTTAATCTGCTATAAGGGAACAGGAACTATCCTTTTTTTTTTTTAG
Source organism: Glandirana rugosa (assembly GCA_018402905.1). Taxonomy (NCBI): domain Eukaryota; kingdom Metazoa; phylum Chordata; class Amphibia; order Anura; family Ranidae; genus Glandirana; species Glandirana rugosa. Next base: position 172,724 of record BLSH010262975.1, read on the forward strand.
CACTATCTTCAGTGTAAAGAAGAAAAAGGAGTCCTGGAAGTGATGATTTGTCCTGATCTCAGCATCATGGAGTCTGTCTGGAATTACATGAAAAGACAGAAGGATTTTAGGCAGCCTACATCCACAAAGGATCTGTGGTTAGTTCCCCAAGATGTTTGGAGCAACCTACCTGCTGAGTTCCTTCAAAAACTGTGTGCAAGTGTTCTTAGAAGAATTGATGCTGTTTTGATGTCAAAGGGCGGTTGCACCAAATATTGATTTTATTTGGATTTCTTTTCTATTCATTTACTTTCCATTTTGATTAAAAAAAAAAAAAAAAAAAATA
>BLSH010262975.1:185505-227295 GCA_018402905.1 Glandirana rugosa
TAGTGTCCTGTGTCATATGTCGAGTCGTAGTGTCCTGTGTCATATGTCGAGTCGTAGTGTCCTGTGTCATATGTCGAGTCCCTGTGATGCTGAGCTGTATACTGTGTCCTGTGATGCTGAGCTGTATACTGTGCCCTGTGATGCTGAGCTGTATACTGTGTCCTGTGATGCTGAGCTGTATACTGTGTCCTGTGATGCTGAGCTGTATACTGTGTCCTGTGATGCTGAGCTGTATACCCCTGACACAATATGTGGAATACCGGGGACGGAGTGGGTGGATTCTATAAGGGGTGGGGCTTATTAAAAGTAGGAGGGGTCAAAGGGAAGGGCGGGGCCTGGCGCCCCCCCATCCAAAAACTTCACCAGCCGCCACTGAATGGTAGCATATCTATCTATCCATATATTTGTTTAATTGAAACTATGCCTAAACATTAAAGGCTTGTTCACAGCAGGTCTCTACAAGGTCACACAGAGAACAATAGCTATCTATGTGCCCTGCTCACACTGAAATGTAGCGGCGTAGAGAGGTGCGCGCCAGAGCTCTCCTGAAGTCTATTAATGTTTCTATGCAAAGCTGCTGAACTGCAGGGCATCAAAGTGAATCAAAATGTCACTTTGTAACATTTCAATAAAGTTTAACAAATATGCCTGTAGCAAACAGACACCAACCTGCTCTGGAAAAATAGGTAATTTTTTTCTGCGCAGGCTATTGTAAACAAGCCCTAAGGATACATTAACACACAATAACACATCATTCAATTCTATACATGGTGAAGTGTTGAAGTGCTGAAACGTATGGGAAGGTGAGTTGAGCTGTGAAAATCTGTGTTTTAACATAGTGCACTGCAACCCATCTTAATATAGCATTGTGTTGTGAACAGCCCACCTAGAAAACTATTTCAATAATTGCTTTCTACATGCCCTCACGTTGAGAATGTGCTGATCTAGGCATTTCAATGCAGCTTAAATGAGAAAGTGTGAACATGTCCTTCTTTTCAGCAGGTAGGTGTTCTAAATTTCAAGAGGTGTAGCTTGCTACAATAGTAGACAGATTTGTTACATACTGTATGTACAGAGCCATAGTTGATCATTGATATTATTCAAAACACAGTGGGAGCAAGAAGAGCGGGCTGCCTCCCGTAGCTAATTACCAACAACCCCCACTATGGTTCTCACATGTAATTGGTGTTGGGTCCATTTGCAGGTGTGAATGTGGCCTACAAATTTGGGATAATACACAAATAGGGTATCATCTGAGAATGTCTGGAACAGCGGTGGCCCATCAATACGGTGCGCATGGGTGCCGACCCCCATCCATGTGTCTGGTCCCCTAATTGACATGGAAAGGGGGGATGGTTTGCTCATTGCCTTTAGTGTACCGCACCTCCATCCCTAATCATAATGAAGAACAGAAGAGGCACCCATGGGACTTTGAGTGAGGCCGACACATGGTCCAGAAAGACATACAAGTAGTTTAAGTAAAATACTTGTTTTATTGTTTATATTAAAACAACAAATTATAAACAACCAAAACCTCTGCACAATGGACATATAATATGCTTACAACCAATGACATGTACAAAAAGGATGACTACAAAGATGATAGTGTTATACACAATGCATCCTTAAGTCGACGCGTTTTGTTGATCTCCGCTCGCTTTCTCAGGAGGGGACGCATGGCATCTACAAATAAACAAAATGAATGTATGCAACATAGTATAGTTGTTAATGGTATTATAATAGCAGGGGTCCTGTTAGGTACCCCATACTTACATGCGTGAGTGTACTCCGAATGAGGGACCCCCCCTCGATCACAGCGGGCAGCACTCAGCACGGGAGCTGAGGAGGTGGGGCCAGTGACACCCACCCAGGACATGGGCACGTGACCAGCACGACAAGGAGAGATAGGGGGAACAGTGACAGAGTCGGCTCCATGGTTCCAAAATGTGGTGTATCTGGTAACAAACGTGTAACATATGTATTAATTATGATGTATCATGTCATAAATGCAAGTGGACCAAATGATCCCTCCTGCATAAGTAGGGGAGTAGATATGTATGCATGAATGTATGGGTTACATCACTAAGATCTAAGAAGGCGGACATAGAAGCAATGAAATGTGGAGCCCAGTAGAAAGAAATCAAGGGAGGAATTAGGAAGAAAGAAAGGAGAAGGGGGAAAAGAAAATGAAATGAAAAGAAGTAAAGAGGAGAAAGAAAAGGAAAAAGAAAAGAAAAAAAAAAAAAAGGAAAAACAACCAGGTAAGAAAGGGGGGGAGGGTAAGGAGTGGATGACATGAAAATGAAAAGAAGGAAAACAGGAGTTAAGAGTGAGTGAGATGGCTAGTTATGTGGTGTACATGTGAAAACACAGATGGTGTAAATGAAATGGGCCAGTGGCAATGTGGAGCAAGTGCTTACCAGAAGTGGAAATGCCGTGACCGGTCAAGGAAAATACACGTGCCTGGTGATCAGTGGATTGTATCCTGACCCTCGTGTGGAGGTGCAGCATGAGGGATGAGAAGAGAGGGCTTGTCATGCTGATTCCCCCGACCCATATACCCAGGCGGGTGCCGCAGGCCATGCCCTCAATGCCATGTGTCAGAGGCAGATGGCGTAAGCCCGCACCGAACCCACCCAGGCGGGACAGCGAGCCGGAGCAGGCCCCACCTGCCACTCGGAAGTCAAACCACTCCTTACCCCCCCTTCCTTACCTGGCTGTTTTTCCTTTTTTTTTTTTTTCTTTTTTTTTTCTTTTTCCTTTTCATTGTCCTCTTTACTTCTTTTCATTGCATTTTCTTTCCCCCCTTCTCCTTTCTTCCTCATTCCTCCCTTGATTTCTTTCTGATCTTAGTGATGTAACCCAAATATGTATCTTTATGTATCTTTATGTAACCCATACATTCATGCATACATATCTACTCCCCTACTTATGCAGGAGGGATCATTTGGTACACTTGCATTTATCTTTATGACATGATACATCATAATTAATACACATATTACATGTTTGTTACCAGTTACACCACATTTTGGAACCATGGAGCCAACTCTGTCACTGTCTATCTCTCCTTGTCGTGCTGGTCCCATGTCCGTGTCCTGGGTGGGTGTTGCTGGCCACACCCCCTCAGCTCCCGTGCTGAGTGCCGCCCGCTGTGATCGAGGGGGGGGGGTCCCTCATTCAGAGTACACTCACACATGTAAGTTTGGGGTACCTAACAGGACCCCTGCTATTATAATACCATTAACAACCATACTATGTTACATACATTAATTTTGTTTCTTTGTAGAAGCCATGCGTCCACTCCTGAGGAAGCGAGCAGAGCTCGTGAAACGCGCCGAGTTAAGGATGCATTGTGTATAACACTATCATCTTTGTATTCATCCTTTTTGTACATGTCATTGGTCGTAAGCATATTATATGTCCATTTTGCAGAGGTTTTGACCTCGGTCGTCTATAATTTGTTGTTTTAATATAAACAATAAAACAAGTATTTTACTTAAACTACTTGTATGTCTTTATGGACCATGTGTCGGCCTCAATCAAAGTCCCATGTGCGCCTCTTCTGTTCTTCCTAATGCTTGGCGCCGGTCGCATGAATTCATGTTTTTTTTTTTTTAGAAGCAGGTGATTAGAGCCAGAGGCTCTAATTGGCTTAAAGTGGAGTTCCACCCAAAAGTGAAACTTCCACTTGTCGGATTCCTCCCCCCCTCAGGTGTCACATGTGGCATCTTGGGGGGGGGGGGGGGGGAGAGAATACCTGTCTTTGACAGGTGTCCTTTTCCCCAACATCCAGCAGCCCAGCTCCCTCCTCCTCCTTCACCGCTGGCCAGTGAGAAAGCTCAGTGGCGGCTCACGCATGTGCAGTAGGGAGCCGGTATGAAGCCTAAAGACTCCACTACCTGGTTTCCTTACTCTCAATGGCGGTGGCAGCACTTGACCAACCGATCTGAAGATCGGTGGTGGTGCCGACATCACTGGACTCCAGGACAGGTAAGTGTCCTAAAGTTAAAAGTCAGCAGTTACTGTATGTGTACTTTTTAAAGGGACAGCAGCAGGCGGTGGACCTCCGGTTTAACAAAAGGGTGGACTTGGGGTGCAGAACACTGCGTCCACCTAGTTCTGTGACAATAGCGATTTAATATTCACTATTGTCTTCCTGATTCTCCTCATGAGTCATGAGAATAGGCGGAGGGGAGGAGAGGAGAGGGAGTGTTGACTGATCAGAGGCCGTCCTGCTCCCAAGCTACTCATGGACTTTCCCGGAGGCTCCGACCACCGCTCTTCCTGGTTGGTGTTTGGACTGTAGCTGGAGGACCTGTCACCAGCAGCAGATCGAGGTTAGTGCATGCAGCCAGCGATCAGCCCTCTTCTCCAGGGACATCGCTGGGTACACTGTGGGCTGCTGGGGAGGGAATCTGTGTAAGTGCTGCTGGTCCCCACATCTGGCCATCAGAGATGGAAGTCCCAGCAGTGGGTGTGTGTCACTTGTCAGCTGGCATCAACCTGAATAACTGCCCTGTCTAATTAGCAATCTGTGCTGACGACAGAGGAACTGTGCCTTTTATCTGGGACCCGACTGCTGCCTTCCCGTCCGTCTCCCCTGAAATATTTAGCACCAACCGCCACTGGTCTGGAAACACATTCAGGTTTGTACAGTGCAAAATATAGGACAAATAATTTAATTTACATTTTTTAGCACAAGATTTATGAATGAGGACAATCCAGATATCACATTATCTTTTAGTAGTACAAATACCGCCAAAATACTAGTGAGATATGGTAGACAGCCCCAGCAGACTTTGGAACTTAGCAAACACATTAACCTTCAGAGACGCTCAGCTAGAAACCTCTTTATCTGGTTTCCAATACAGTATATGCATGCTATAAATCATGGTGACTTCAGCTAGTGTTGCAATAATCACTGAGAGTTAACTTTTAAATTATTACCAAATCCAAAGACACTACAGACTTTAACCGTTTTATTGCCACAAATGTAGAGGAACAGAACTTTCCACAGCAGACTGGCCAGTAACCCTTGCATCCATTGCAGTTTCTTAGGCTGGATGATTGCGTCAGCCATTTGGTTCCCAGAACTGCCTAGAATTATGAATCAATGTAATTGGTGGCCAATAAAGTTAATGCCACATCCGCATTCATCAAAAGAAAAATACTGTCTTTGAAACACCAGTAACAAAGAAACTACTGTAAGTGTCTCCTATTCTCAAAGATATGAATAGGATCAATACCTCATTAGGGACTAGGGATGAGCTTTGCTGTTTGCAGTTCACCGCCTGGGCCAAGTAACCTCTTTCTGAAGACTTGGTGCATATATGCAGCCTCTCAGCGATGGCCTTTAACACCAAGAGGCCGCATATATGTGGCCCTATATAAACACTTTTCTGTGCTGAGAGCGTGCCTCCGTTACCATTGGGGACCAGAAAGCTCCTCATGCATACTTGTGATTAGGAGCTTTCCGCTCATCTGACTGCTGTGACAGCCAATCAGAGCAGTCATATGACCCCAATGCCCACCTCCCACCATTTAGAAACTCTTTAAGGGCTGAGAGGTGGCAGTGGGGAGCGGTTAAATAGCCATATTTGGCTAATTCACCTACCTGTCCAAACCTCCGACTGCATCAGCGGAAGTCATTCATTTAGAGGCAGCATTACTATTTCAAATTGTAAATTGTGCAAGACACCCTCCCAATGTTGAGGGCATTTGGCTTGGTATGCTTCAGGAGTGGGGCGTATGCTCGCTAACCCTTCCTTTTCCCAGCCAGCCAGGCTTCATGCCTGGATAAAGGTTTGATATACTATATATTTTGGGATTGACCCCATGGGTTTCCCTCAAACATCCATACCACTCTGTGTGGCCTGGAAAGGGGGGTAGCAAGCATTTGCCCTGCCCCCCCACTCCTGAACCATACCAAGCCACATGCCGTTGAAAAAAACAAACAAAAACAAAATGTGGAGTCCCTTTTAATATCCGTACAAGCTCACATTCCTTCAGCAATTGGAGGGTTTCTTGCCAGGGGGACTTATTGGAATCTAACATATCCCTTCAAAATAAGAGTCTCCCCGGATATCCAGCACCCTTGTAGGTGAATACTTAAAGTGACTGTAAAGGTACATTTTTTTTTAAAAATAACAAACATGTATATACTTACCTGCTCTGTGCACTGGAATGGCACAGAGTGGCTGCGAACCTCCTCTTTTTGAGTCCCCCACCAGCGCATCTGGCCACTCCCCTCTGTCCAGTGCTCCCATGAGAAGCTGCTTCCCATGGGGGCACTCATCCGTGCTTGCACTCGAGTCCATTGACACAGACAGTGTGACTCGTCCCTGCCCCCCCATTCCTTCGTCACTGCTTTTGATTGACAGCACTGGGAGCAAATGGCTCCCGGTGCCCCAACAAAGCCAGCGAGACCCGGAAGTGAGGGGAGAGAAGAGGTATCCCCTGTTGAATTCCTGGCGGACGAAGCGCATCGGATGAGGCAGGCCTGTTCGTCTAGCACCACGCTGTTCTTTTATCTGATTAGAATTCCATATAGCTGGTCTATTATTTTTATCATGTAAGTGAGATTCTTTTTAATAAATATATACTGGTCAACAGTACTTCACTATGTAGAGTTTATTTTTTCACTGAGGCACGTTGAAACTGTGGTGAGAATTACCCGTTATTGGAGCCCCTCTGAACATATATCACGTGGTTCTGGAAGGTGGTTCATTATCCTGGATGTGCTTGAGGTCCATCGGATACGTCTATGGTGATTACACGTTTCATGCGTACACACTCCTTACTGTTGGTAAGAGTACCCTTATATAATTGGTGAAGGTGCACAGTGCATGTGGGTGCATTACTACTTACTGGAATCATCATCCACATCTTCCTGAGTGGTGGAGGACTTTTTGTGTGAACTTTACGTTATTTTGCCATTTATTTTTCATCTGTTTCAATATTTTTTGATTTATGGACATTGACACTGAGGTTGGAATAATCACGGTGGACACTTTGGATGTATCAGCGCTGCACTTTTAATTTAATGGTGGTGGGAGTGTCATGGTCTGGGGCTGCATGAGTGCTGCTGGCACTGGGGAGCTACAGTTCATTGAAGGAACTATGAATGCCAACATGTACTGTGACGTACTGAAGCAGAGCATGATCCCCTGCCTTTGGAGACTGGGACACAAGGCAGTATTCCAACATGATAATGACCCCAAACACACCTCCAAGATGACCACTGCCTTGCTAAAGAAGCTGAGGGTAAAGGTGATGGACTGGCCAAGCATGTCTCCAAACCTAAACCCTATTGAGCACCTGTGGAACATCCTCAAACGGAAGGTGGAGGAGCGCAAGGTCTCTAACATCCTCCAGCTCTGTGATGTCGTCATGGAGGAGTGGAAGAGGACTCCAGTGGCAACCTGTGAAGCTCTGGTGAACTCCATGCCCAAGAGAGTTAAGGCAGTGCTGGAAAATAATGGTGACCACACAAAATATTGACACTTTGGTCCCAATTTGGAAATTTTCACTTAGGGGTGTACTGTTTTGTTGCCAGTGGTTTAGACATTAATGGCTGTGTGTTGAGTTATTTTGAGGGGACAGCAAATTTACACTGTTATACAAGCTGTACACTCACTACTTTACATTGTAGCAAAGGGTCATTTCTTCAGTGTTGTCACATGAAAAGATAGAATAAAATATTCACAAAAATGTGAGGGGTGTACTCACCTTTGTGAGATACTGTGTATGTATATATATATATATATATATATATATATATATCTGTATATATACACACAGAGGGTAAAATAAGTATTGGACACATCACCATTTTTCTAGGTAAATATATTTCTAAAGGTGCTATTGACATGAAATTTTCACCATATGTCGGTAACAATCCATGCAATCCATACAGAAACATAAAATAAGTAAGTTCAGAAATTAAGTCATGTGCAATAAGATGGAATGGCACAGGGAAAAACAATTGAACACATGAAGAAAGCGAGATGCAAAAACTTATGGAAAGCTAAGACATTAGCTGAAATCTATCAGTAATTAGAAAGCAATCCTGCCCCTTGTCAGTGAAAATTTATATCAGCTGGTTCAATCTCAACTGATGGATTATAACAAGGTGTCTCATTACCAAGGGGTCACACAAGAAACATCTCATGATGGGTAAAAGCAAGGAGCTCTCTCAAGACCTTTGCAACCTTATTGTTGCAAAACATACTGATGGCATTGGTTACAGAAGGATTGATAAACTTCTGAATGTTTTAGTGAGCATTGTTGGAGCCATAATCCGGAAGTGGAAAGAATATCATTTCACCATAAACTGGTCATGACCAGGTGATCCTTGCAAGATTTCTGACAGAGGAGTGAAAATAATTATCAGAAGAGTTGTCCAAGAGCCAAGGACCACTCATGGAGAGCTTCAGGAAGACCTGTAATTAGCAGGTACTATTGTTCCAAAGAAAACAATAAGTAATGCACTCAAGCGCCATGGCCTGTATGCACGCTCACCATGCAAGACTCCATTGCTGAAGAAAAAGCATGCTGAAGCTCGTTTAAAGATTGCTGCACAACATTTAGACAAGCCTGTGAAATACTGGGAGATAAAAGTCTGGTCAGATGAGACCAAAATTGAACTCTTTGGATGTCATAATACACACCATGTTTGGAGGCAGGGCAAAAGGGGCAGCTTCCCTGGGCCCTGTCATTGTTGTGGGGCCCAAAGCAGCTGCCTCATACTTGCCAACTATCCTGGTTTAAATTCCCTTGTCCCTTGAAGTTTTAGACCTGTGCTGTGTCCCAATATCTAAGTGCTGCTACTAAAGCTGCCCAACTCTGCCCTATTCTTGTGTACAAATGACTCACCTGCAGACCCTATGTTTACATGTAAATAACCGGCATTGATATGTAAATAGTGGCAGCATTCATATGTAAATAGTGGCGGCCAGCTGTGCTGATATGTAAACAAAGGTGGCATTCATATGTATATCATGCCCCCCGAAGTCCTATTCACCATCACCTATACTGGATGCTGCCCACTGGGGAGACAAAGGCATGCTTGAAATTCCACATGTCAGCAGATGCGTGAGGGTGTCATTAATAATTGATGCCACTGCTGTGTATCTGCTAAAGGGCAGCACATTTCTGTGCTGTCAGAAAATCGACTTTGCACTCCCCAGTCCATGCTGTGCAGGCAGTGAGGAGATTATATGCTGTAACCTCTAGCAACCAATCAGTGAGCAGTATTGATGTACCGTAATCTCTAGAAACCAAACAAGCAGAAAGCATGTGCTGTAACCTCTAGCAACTAATCAGTGAGCTGTAATGTGTGCTGTAACCTCTAGCAGCCAGTCAGTAAGTGGTAATGATATGCTGTAACCTCTGGCAACCAATCGAAATCACTGCTGATCTGATTCAGTAAACTGATTTTGAGTCTAGTTGCTATTTATTGTATGTCTCAGAGCAGATGAAGAGTGAAATTACATGGGGGGCCCCAAGAAAATATTTGCCCAGGGTCCAATCAATATTAAAGACGGCCCTGTTTGGAGGTCAAATGGTACTGCACATCACCCCAAAAACACCATACCAATAGTGAAGTTTGGAGGTGGGAACATCATGGTGTGGGGCTGTTTTTCAGCATATGGCACTGGTAAACTTCAGGTCATTGAAGGAAGGATGAGTGGAAAAATGTACCAAGATATTCTTGATAAAAATCTGCTGCCATCTACCAGGATGAAGAGAGGGTGGACATTACAGCAAGACAATGGTCCCAAACACAAAGCCAAGGAAACTCAATTGGTTTCAAAGAAAGAAAATAAAGCTGCTAGAATGGCCCAACCAATCACCTTACTTGAATCCGATACAAAATCTATGGAAAAGAACTAAAGATCAGAGTTCATAGAAGAGGCCCATGGGACCTTCAAGAATTGAAGACTGCTTATGTGGAAGAATGGGCGAAAATCACACCTGAGCAATGCATGCGACTAGTTTCTCCATACAGAAGGCATCTTGAAGCTGTATTAAATACATAAATACATTTCAGCTAGCGTGATCCATACTTATTCCTGTGTCATTCCATTTTATTACACAAAACATTTCTGAACGTATTTGTTTTGGTGGTGTCTTTGTATGTATGGATTGCATGGGTTGTTACTGGCATGTGGCGAAAATTTCATGTCAATAGCACCTTTAGAAATACATTTACCTAGTAAAATGGTGACACGTTCAATACATATTTTACCTGCTGTATATATATATATATATATATATATATATATATATATATATAAAGCCTGCTCTAAAGTGGAAGGTGACTTCACTGCAGAGGTATTCATTCATCTGCTTCCTATCACATATATTTCTCTTACCTCCTTGCTATTGACAATTATGAGGTGGAAAACAGGAAGGGAGATCATTTTCATAAATGGCCGATTAGTTGCTTTCATCACACCTTATTAAATTGACCGTTTGCATTGCATCCACTTTCCGCTTCTCATTGTGCTGTGATGGGAAGCAGACAATAGCATTTCTTCTTCTCATCACAGTTGTAGAAACCACTAAGCAGTGGAGATAAGTTGCCACAGCCATGGACAGTCATATCGTATCTCGGTTTCCTAAAAAAGCACCTTTGTTGTCTCTCAGATCTTACGCTATCCCTGTTCTCAGGAACATGCATGAACATATATGAGCACTAGGTGGCAGCAAATAACTGCATATCAATATCACAATATGACTGATTACTAAAATGTAAGTGTTCAGCTACAAATTGATGAATCACAAAGTTTAGTGGTTAAAAGTACAGATTTTAAAAGTGCAAATGTAATATTTCTATATTAAATTTAAAATAATTAATATGCTTTTATTTCACACGTAAAGGAAAACCAATAGATGCTGGAAAATCTGAAAATATTCTCCAAATTGTTGGTGAAATAAAATGTATCACTGTCTGGAAGAAATGACACCACTGCTGAAAAATGAATAATGATGCCAAATCAGAAAACACCCACATAGTAATCTTAATAACACAAAAAATTCCAATAATCAAAAGTAATGACATAACCAGCATTGTATTTTTCTTCAGGACCTGCTGGATAGTTACAAATTCTTAACGCCTTCATGGCCAGGCCAGGGGTAAGTGTATGATTTTTGAAAAATAGGATATAAACCTCCCGTTAAAAAATAAAACATGTTATATTCACCTATCTTTTTCAAATCTACATGTGTGCAAACTGTTGAAGACAGAAAATTTTACTTTTGGGTGCATTGTGGAGATTACAGTTCTGTTGCTCCCATTAATGCTGAATTCCCAGCAAAAAAGCTCAATATAGGTAAACCTTAAATGAAGATATGGATATTTTATTTATCTTTCCAGAAGATTTGTAAGTATTTCAGACACCACTCATATTTAAAATGCCTTGGCAGTTTGAATGTGATTAGTGAAGCAAGGAAACTGATAGAGAAGAAGTTACATTGCACAGGTTTCAGGACATATACTACCACTGACCCTGTGAAAGTTTTTTATGAATACTGACTGTATTGGATTTTAGAGAAATAAGTAAAATTGAGTGAAACTAAGCACATTTTCAGTATTTGGTAGAAAATGTTGGTCGGTTACCAATTGATTCCACTTGTTCTCCAGAATTGTAAATTTATTAGTGAACAGTAGGCTTGTGCGATACGTTTCGTAATGAATCGAAATTCGTCCGAATACAACCGAATCAGAACAAAATTATATCGTAAATCGCGAATGGTTTCGGCATAATTCGTTGTTGCGTTAACACATTAACAAATTTGTCTAGCGTTAACGCATCAATGAATTATGCCGAAACCAATCATCAGGCTATAGGCCCCAGTGTCGAAAACGAAAGTAAAATACGATATTTTGAATCTTTACAAACAGCCGCAATGCATTTCCAAATGTACGAATCCATTCGAAGCACGTTAGGCAGCGTCGGTTTGAGAGCGTGTCGAAAACACAACTAAAGCTTTATAACAGTTACGAATAACAAGTAACCACTATGTATTTACGAAAGTATGAATACATTCGAATCACGTTAGCTACACGAAAAAGTAATCTTACAAAAGGACGAATTACAAAATTATGAGTTGTGTCCATCAGAATCAACGAAAGTACGAATTTGAAATCAACGAAAAATAAGGCTTTCAGAAATATGAATAATTCCGATTCAACGAAAAATATCGCTTCCAAAATTACGAATTAGTCCGATCACGAAAAATGCTGTATCACGAAATTACGAATTGTTACGAATCAACGGCACCGAATAGAAACGAAACATAACAAGTTTTCCCGCTGTGCACAAGTCTAGTGAACAGTAAAAACATTTTTGCATAGTCTGACCTATTCATTTCAACCAATGTTTATCTCACTGCTAAAGATCATCAGAAAACTGCTCCAAAAATGCATTTTCAGCCAAACATGTTGATAAAGGCTACTGGAGATGTTACAATGATGAAATTTTGAGCAGTGTTAGTACCTGAATTATACTTCGTAGCAGTCTCTTGCCCCTGTACAGCTTGGGAGATGGAGAAGCAGCACAAGAAGCCAATTAGTTGTGCTGCAGTTCAAGAAGCAGGCTGATAAGAGGAAAAAAGCAAAGTTGAGAGATGAGCTTATCACTCTGCTGCTTCTCCTTTCACTGTCCAGTCACAGGCTAAAGGAGGGATAAAGTTGGATCTGTTTCCTTTTTTTTTCAATCAGCCAGCGGGCTGCACTGGTTTCCCCATCTGCACAAGCGAGGTGGATAGAGGAAACCTCCCCACTGTCCTATTGTATTCTGACAGTGGGGACTACTGTGCTATCAGAATACACTGATCAGCGATGCAGCTGATTGGCTCCTGTGCTTATTGTACAAAACATTTCCAACAACCCGTTTGATAATCATCAGATCAAGGTCTCTGGAACGGGAATGGCCATAGATGGATAGAAATTTGGTCAGTTCCTTAATGTACCGGTCAAATTTCGATCCATCTATAGCCAGTTTAATTGTCACTTAACAACAGCAAAAAATCAGATCATCTGCCTTACCAGACAGGGTTGTGCGGCAAAGCTTTGGAGATCTTAGTACAGGATTAACAGTAATACAAACCCCTTAGCAGGTATAACAGACCAGACACTATGCATCTTTGAAATATTGTTATTATTATTATACAGGATTTCTATAGCCTTAACAGTTTGTACAACGCTTTACAAAATGAAGGCAGACAGTACAGTTACAATACAATTTGGTGCAAGAGGAATCAGAGGTCCCCGCTCATTAGAGCTTACAATCTAAGAATCAAATAAATTCTAACTTTAAGCCTTATTCTTCAACCTCTAAGGCCTCATACAATGGCCATTTTTGCAGCTGCTGTTAGGGGGCATTAGATACTTTTTTTCCCTGCCTCTAAACTCAGTGTTTAGTGGCAGGGGATTTTAAATGCAGAAAAAAAAAAAACACTGCCAGTGGCCCAGGAGCAATAGAATTTGAGCAGAAAAAACACTTGACTCTTGTAAACTCAGTTAAATGCATGTTAATGCATCTAAACGAGTGGTGGCCCGTTCATTGGGAGCACATGGGTGCCGCCCCCCCCTATCCATGCATGGATTCCAATGGTGGTGTGTTTTTTTGAAGCACGTGATTAGGCTTCAAAAAAGGATGGGCTCGGGGCGCAGAGCATTGCACTCAAAGCCCATCCAGTTGTGTGACAAAAGCGAATGAATATTTGCTATTTTCACACTGATCCTCCTCTCAGTCAATTAGAAAGCGGGTCATGAGGCCCATCACCCAATTGGCAAAAAAGGAGATCTGATCCGATCGGCCACCAGGAGGAGGAGGAAGTGGGGGCAATGACTGACTGATTGGGGTGTGAGGGTGCCGCCCGTGACCCCCTGTGACCCGGCCGGCCAACCACAGTGCTGTCTGTGATGTGATGGGGGGGTGAGAGGGTGGCAGCGGGTGGATTGTTTGCCGCCCCCCTAAAAAAAAAAAAACACCAGCTGCCACTGGTCTAAACGCTTATAAACGCTAGGTGCATTTAGCATTTAAGAATAAAGTATTATTCTGGCCTGTGTGCATGAGGTCTTAAGATGATCCCTGGACCTAACCAAACCCTAAAATTATAAAAGTATTGAAAGTACCTTATGATGTCCTGAACTGAGAGCTCACAGTGCCAAGATTGGCATTGAAGGACACTGATCCTCCTACAAACTTATTTTGCATCATAGCCTTCTTTGTGAAAAACATATTATGTGTTTGCTCCATGCCTCTAAACATCCCATGTGCAGTGGATTAGTGTCTTAGCTCCTGTGGGTGGTTAGTCCTCTTCCTCACAATGTCCTGGCTAGGCTGGTCTCAACCACTCAACTCATATGATGGGTCATATCTTCCTTTATTCTACTTTGGAAGCTATGTAGTCAGTAGGGTACTGGCCAGACATAAAGGGACCAATTTACTAAATGTGTAATTTTTGTAATTCTTTTGAACATGATTCTTTGTCTTAAAAAAATTGTACTGAGAGAAGTACAGGGACTCGTTTTTGTGACCTCCTTCTGATACTAATGCCCAGTACACATGATGAGATTAATGAATGAATGTCCATTTTTGTTTGCATGCAAAATCGGAAGAGTTTACTAAAGTCACGAAAATTCTCGTATGACAGAATAAAAAATCGGAAGTGATGTCATGTGTTGTTGTGTATTTGTATTTCATTTTCGAATGACAACTGTACTGTTTAAACGAAAATCGTCTGATCTGACATCGTATAGAACAAATTTTCATGCATGTCCGATCGGATAATATCAGATGAACTGTCATGATCGGCTCTCGAAAGCTCTGTACTAACGATCCGATTATCGTACGATCGCTTTGAAAGCGGTATTGTTCAAACGATTTTCTGAGCATGTGTACGGGTTAAGTGTCCCTGGCTTCATAGAGCTAAAACAACTATGTATATGAGGAAAGTCAGAGTGTAGTCAGAAATTCTGGTCTGTCTACTTGCAAAGCCAGTGACTCAGAAAGTACTGAAACCTCTTTAGGCATGATAGCAAGGGAAGGAACCTAGTATTCTCACAAGGAAAGGTCAGCAATAACATTCTCCATACTTCCTCACTCCAGGTTTCTTCTAATTAGCTACAGACTAGTGTGAAAAAGTATCAGCTCCAGCAATTTGGAATTTCAAACCCTCTATTGCATTTTAGCTGCTCCTTCATTGCAAGGAAAGTTAGCTAAAGTGTTACTAAATTACATTTTATCATTTCAGCCATCAAACGTTTTAAAGTGGAACCCTAGCCTACTGAAGGATCAGGAGAACTTAGGACCTCTTTCAGCGTTTTTATTGCTGACTGTGTCCTCTTTGGGGAGATTTATGCACTCCATACATGGGTTGAAGTCCAGGCAAATTTTCTTTAAAAAATCAGAAATTTCATGCGTTTTGTGATCTGATGGTGCCATCATTGATTTTGAAATTCGACCAACCAAGCCTTCAATTTCACCTCATGTTACTACAGAGAAGAATTTTCGTGGCTGAGAATCTTCTTTTCTTTCTGGGTCACAGCTCATGTGCATTTTTTTTTTCGATTATATTTCTCACATGATTTTCCCATCATTGATTAGAAATTAATTTGTTCTTTAAAAAATTTCCAACATGCCCGATCCCTCAAATTCAATGGCCACTGCCATTGCTGCAGTCCACTAATGGTGTGAAATTTGAACAAAAGTTTTTAGTTACGATTTTTGAAAGGGAATTTGGGATTTGACCCATTTGTGGTCTGCTTTACTCTCACTTTTGTACTTGTGAACTGTTATCACCAGCACACAAAGTAAAGAGAGGTCTAATGTTGGCCACACACTATAAGAAAAATCATTTGAACTTGTTTTTGAATAAAGAACACTCAACCATGAGAGCAAATGATTTTGCCATCATGTAATGACCAAATTTGGATTGATAAATTGTTCAATGGACATAAATGACTCAGTTTTACGTTTGTTTTGTCAAATTAGCCTAGTGCAAACAGCATGCGTTCGGCAGAATTTTCCAACCTGTTCCTTTGATTTTCCAGCTCTATAAAGTTAAAACTGACTTTTTATTTGTGCCCATTAACTGGATGAAAAACGAACGAATGGTCCAAATGACGGATTTTCAAAAGATTTTTAGGCTAGTGTATGGCCACCATAAAGCTTACCATAGATGGAGCGATTTTGTTTACTGCAACCACGGGTGCAGTAAGTGTTGATGGGGAAATCCATCCTGCGGAGCCATTGTGTTCTCCTGGCAGGGGGAGCAGTCCCTGCCTGGAGAACACAGTGATTACTGCTAGCGGCTATAATAGCCACTTGAAATAAGTGCATGCAAAATCCGACAGGCTGGTTGTACCCAAGTTGATCAATCAAACAACTTGGGTACATTCAGCCTGCCCATACATGGTTCATATCTTGACCAGTCCCTGCTGAACCAGCCAAGATGCGAACCATCTATGGCCAAGTAAACACTTTTGATTGTAGTAGGAGATGAGTGGAAATCTCCCACCACAAACACCTATTGTGACAGCTGTCATAAGTGGGATTTTCCTCTCTTTTTCTGTTCTGTCTCTAAGACATGGAAATTAATAAAAACCTTACTTAGGTGGTAGCCCCACACTACTATATCCAAGGCAAGAAAAAGTTTTGTCTGCAGTTTTAATTTAAAACAATATCCTATCTGAATATACTAAAGGCAAATAGACTGTGTACTTTGCAAGTGCAGTTGTTCTAATTATCCCTAGAACTTAGTGAATTTGGTAAAAAAAATTGCATTTTTACTTGCACATGATTACATGATGGAAATCAATAGAGCACCACCACATTCACTAAGCTCTGGGGAAAATAAGTCCAACTGTACTTGCAAAGTGCACAACCTATTTGTCTTTATTAAATCCACCCCATAATGACCTGGCAGTACTATCCTCTCCTTAGACCCTTAAAATAAAACATACATATATTAAGTGGACAAGTAAAAAGTTCTTTATTCTGATGAACCAAGATAACCTTAAGCAGTAGGCAGAGATTTTTATATCAAATCACTTTTTGCTACATTCCAAAATAGTTATTTTCCAGGCAATAAACCCAATCAAATAACACACTGACCGGTTGTTTGTTCAGCTGTAAGCTTCTACATTGATGTTGACTAATTGGGACTTTATGTGAAATGAGGCCATAGAGTTCAGCATCCTTTCTCAGTCATTTGGTGTCTGTTTAATGTACGCTTTCAGCACTTTCCTCTTTAATATTTCAAAGTGGCCTATATAGGTATAGAGGCCATTATAAGTTTGTGCTTTCTATGCTTCATATATTTATATAAATGACCAAAGCCTGCATAAACCAATGACTTATAGCAACTGGAATAGCATACTGGAACCTATTTAAAGTGACCGTGTCCGGAGATGAAAAATATTTCAATAACAATGCCCTGTAAAAGATACAGAGTATTGATGTAGGGGTCGTGGTGGAACCTCTGCAGCCAGTGGGGGTGTGTTATCTGAAAAATCCCAAGTGTCATATACTAGTGGTGCCTGAGACTAGCCATGTTGAAAAATTGTGTCTTATGATCAGACACACAGCATTGTCAAGAACTCCAAGTCATAGCTTCTATGCAGATTAACCAGCAATAGCAGCATTACTGTGATTTTCTATCTCATTTGTTTCTGGAGACTCAAAGTCCTGAAGCCAAAGGATAAGCATGACAGCCACTGGACATCTATTGGATGAAACCCTTCATTGTTTTTGCATGGTATCTTTCTTTTAAACATTTACATGCTGTTAGTGTTTGGTAGTGGTATTATAAAGGCTATGTGGTTGATTTGCTAAAGGAGTAGTGCATGCATGTTCACTTTGCAAAGTGAATTTTTACTTATATTAGTGAAATCAGAGGAAGCTAAATGAAAATTCTCTCTGCAACATATGCCCAATCACGTGCAAGGAAAATTAAAAAAAAAAAAAAATACACGATTTTTGCTCCCACATTATTCGATGAAACGTGATTTTTTGCTCACACATCATTGGATGGCTGAAGTTAGCAAAACTTTATCTAAAACTTATTTTGCTAAGTGAACATGCGCTTCTTTTTTAGTAAATCAACCCCACTGCATATCTCTCAATCTGTACAGAGGATTACAAGGTAAGCTTGTATTTTTTATTTTCATGTAATTTTTTTATATATTCTTATATTTTCAGAGGCTTTATTTTTGTTATTTGGAAACATTGAATAAACATGTTTGTTTTATTTACTATATATCATTGATTTTGTTCTTTTATAAGTTGTTGCAACCATTGGGCCTGATTGGGGACTGATCATTTAGCAAAGTAAATGTTCAATCTGTTTTAATACCCAATTCTATTGCATGCATATGAGATTGCCATGACTGAAGTTAACCACTTCAGCCCCGGAAGGATTTCCCACTTTAGGACCAGAGCACTTTTTGCGATTCAGCACTGCGTCGCTTTAACTGACAATTGTGCGGTCGTGCGACGTTGTACCCAAACAAAATTTGCGTCCTTTTTTGCCCACAAATAGAGCTTTCTTTTGGTGGTATTTGATCACCTCTGCATCATTTCTGATTGCCGCTATGAACAAAAGAAGAGCGACAATTTTGCAAAAAAAACTAAATTTCTTACTTTTTGCTAAAAATACAAATCCAAAAAAAAATATATAAAAAACATTTTTTCCATTGGTTTTGGCCGATTTATATTCTTCCTCATATTTCTGGTAAAAAAAAATCTCAATCGGCGTTTAATGATTGGTTTGCGCAAAAGTTGCCGCATTTACGGATGATGAGAACTAATTTCTGGGGTTTTTATTTTTTTATTTTTTACTATTAATGGCGGCAATTTTTAGCGGTACTGCGATATTGCAGCGGACATATCGGACCATTTTGACACTTTTTTGGGACCATTGGCAGTCATACAGCGATCAGTGCTATAAAAAAATGCACTGATTACTGTGTAAATGCCATTGGCAGTGAAGGGGTTAACCTGCAGGGGCGCTCTAAGGGTTAACTGTGTTCCCTGGGCGTGTTCTAACTGTGTGTGTGCTACCCTGGCTGGGGAAAGGGGATGATCACGGCTTCCATATACAGGAAGCCTGTGATCACCGCCCTTCCCCCTCTATGAGAACGGAGATCCGTGTTTACTTACACGGTCCTCCGTTCTCTCGATGCGGGGGGGCCATCGTGGGTAGCCGGAGGCGATCAAGTCCGCCCTACCCGCTCCCTGGCCCCCCCCGGACACAGTGAGCACGCGAGCGCGCCTCTGGCGGCATGTGCGCGCTCACAGCACTAGTTATCGCAGCCCTCGTCATATGACGGTGGTTTGCGATAATGAGCCACTCTGTCGCTGTCAGACTGCGGTCGGCAAGTGGTTAAAGTGGATGTAAACCCACCACTCACCTAGTATAAACTAATGGCACAGTATTCATGTATATATTCATACAAGCCTCCTGCATGTATCCCTACCTAAATGTCACCTGCTTCAGCAGTAGCAGCCCCACAAAACTCTGGAATCAGTGGGTAGGTCTCTTTGCTGGAGCTCGGTGGGTGGAGTCATGATGTCACAAGACTCTCCACCCACCTCTACACTCTCCTAGTTTCCTATTCCTGAGTTTTGAGAAACATTCTGTCAAAACTCAGGAAAGCCACCACATGACTTCAGCATGCCCAATCATGCTGAGGTGAGAAGCAGCCAATCCTGGGAGAGCTGGGGAAAAAGGAGGGGGGTGTGAAGCTCTGTATGCTCATGCGTGAGATAAGGAAATGAGCTGTAAGTCACAACATGGGGGAAGAAACAGTCACATATTTCTCTGTGTCAGTTTTTTTCCTACTGAAAAAAAGATAAGAAGATTGCTCAGAGCTGGATTAACTCTTTGTGGCAAGACTAGGCACAGATGACACGAGATCCTGTACTCTACTAGGCAGAATTGTTAATTACATTTTTTTTTGGGGTTTACATCCACATTAATGTTGCTTCAGCTTATTCAGGGAACTAACTGAAGATTCAGTTCAAATTATTTCAAACTAAACAGTTATCAGTCTCTTAATACTCAATTTGAGCATTTTTCTTTATGAATTTGCCTGCTTTACCATGATGTTCAAAAATCACAACATGGCTAAATTAAATCTTTTATATTTTTTTATTTGTTAATTATTTAGAAAACTGTGTATTCTTTTCTAGTTTTTGAAATATTTTGAGGAAATCAGGGGCATAAAATATCAATAAATCCATTTTAATTTTAGGTATAAACATGACATAATCTGGAAACGTCCATGACAATCAATGCTTATGCAAAACATGCTAACCAAGGTTGAACTGAAGAAAATACATGCTATATTCATTTTGTGTATATGAACAATAAAAATTTGGAATGTATCAAAGCTGTAAAGATCTTAGCATCATTCTCCTAGAACTCTCTTCCACCAGAAGGTTTTTGCAAAAAGAGCCAACCTAGGCAACAATAAAAAATGCATGCAATGTCTCTTTTGCAATAAAATACAACTCAACTACCTTCCTGCTTGCTGTCTCCTCTGGCGGTGTAAACTGTGCATGCACATCTCAGCTTACATCATCTGCACTGTCCCTGTGTGCCGGAATGATGACCTCCTGCACATGAGCAGGTATGATCTCATCCCAAGCCAACCGATAAAGGTGGCCAAAGACCATGCACATGGTGGAAAGGGGCCATTGGAGGAACATTTTGATCCCTTTAGTTCTGCTTTAAAGTGAAATGTCACTCTCTCAATCAACATTGACTATTTTTAATCCTTATGCTGCTAGCATTAGTAATAGATAGGAGAGTGCATCATATGTACTTGTTTTAATCTTTTTTTCTACATTTCTTCAGTTACTTCCTGGATTCCAGGCCTAGGCAAATTATTTTATAGATCCCATGAATCTTCAGGAGGGGAGGAGGGGTTTTCTCAGCTAAGCACACCCTCCTGCTTGCATGCCTGAGCTAGGTGCAGATGAATTCCAGGAAGAAAATCGTATTCAAGATCCCCATGACCAGAAATCCTGGGGGGTTGTTTTTTTAAAACAAATTCTCAGCAAAATAAAGCCTAGGGGCAGTTTGCCTTGACTATTACAAATTAAAAAAATAGCATTTTTGTTTGTGGTGCTCAGATGCAGTGTAGGGGATGCTTTAAGACATACGTTTCCAGAAAGTTAAGTACACACCTTCTTCTTTTACAGGCTAGGTTTAGTTTTTGTTGCTATTCTTAATAACAGGGTTGCTTTAAATATGGCCATACAAACCATAAACTGATTTTACAATCTCTGTACAATTTCCTTTAGATTCACACTTCGTTCTTTTTACATCCAAATCCAGCAAGCACTTGCCTTTGCCAATATATGAGTATTTAGGTAGAAGCAGAATAGGCTTCTCTGAAGAGATGGGTTTTCAGGGATTGCCTAAAGCAGTGGTTCTCAACCCCTGTCCTCGGGACCCACTAACAGGCCAGGTTTGCAGGATAACTGAAATGCATCACAGGTGATATCATTTTCTGCTCAGTGATTGCAGTATTCTAGTCTGCATCTCCCCAAGGTAATACTTAAAATCTGGCCTGTTGGTGGGTCCTGAGGACCGGAGTTGAGAACCACTGGCCTAAATGCAGACAAGGTAGGGGACAGCTGGACAGAATGTTTTTGAGAGTTCTAGAGGATGACAGTAACAAGGTGCCACAAACCCAGCGACGTTTTGGGAGGAGCAGAGAGGACGATTTGGGTGATAAATTGAGATCAGGTTGGTGATGTAGCTGGGAGAAGAGTTGTGGATGGTATTGTATGTTGCTATAGACCAGTGGTTCTCAACTCCGGTCCTCGGGCCCCCCCAACAGGCCAGATTTTAAGTATTACCTTGGGGAGATGCAGACTAGAATACTGCAATCACTGAGCAGTAAAATTCTATCACCTGTGATGTATTTCAGTTATCCTGCAAACCTGGCCTGTTGGGGGGGCCCGAGGACCAGAGTTGAGAACCACTGGTATAGACAGATTGTAACATTTAACCACTTCAGCCTTGGAAGGATTTCCCCCTTTAGGACCAGAGCACTTTTTGCGATTCAGCACTGCGTCGCTTTAACTGACAATTGCGCAGTCGTGCGGCGTTGTACCCAAACAAAATTTGTGACCTTTTTTTCCACAAACAGAGCTTTTTTTTGTGGTATTTGATCCCCTGATCACTGCTGTAAACAAAAAAAGGGGTCAATTTTACAAAAAAAAACAATATTTTTTACTTTTTACTAAAACACAAATCCAAAAAATATATATAAAAACTAATTTATTCATCCGTTTTGGCAGATTTATATTCTTCCTCATATTTTTGGTAAAAGAATATCTCAATCAGCGTTTATTGATTGGATTGTGCAAAATGTGCCACATTTACAAACCATGAGAATTCATTTCTGGAGTTTTTACTAGTTTTTTTTTTACTAGTAATGGCGGCGTTCTGCATGGTTGGTGATATTGCAGCGGACATGTCGGACATTTTTGACACTTTTTCGGGACCAATGACATTTATACAGCGATCAGTTTACATCGGCGGTTCCCAGTTTTTCTTCTCTGCTAGGCAATCGCGGCTCACCGGCGGAAATCGAGTCATTTGAAATGCAAATGTGTATGTTTGATTTGAGTATTCCTTTAAATGCATGAGATTGTATATCGTTAACACCCAACATACTATAAAAGCATACCTGTTTGCAGGAGAAACTATAGGTTATGATGGCTTTATTGGGATTAAACAAAATAAACACTGAATTTAACTTTAACGTTTATTATGAAACAAAACAACTATTATCTATTAAAGCCCAACTATAGTAATTGCAAAAAAATACCACTCTTACAGTGATACAAGGGCTAAGTGCTCCTTAATTCTAGGAGTTGAGGAATAAGATGTAATACTTACCTCACTCTTAGCTCCAGCAGACTTCCTCCATTTGTGTGACTGGTCCCCTACGGCCTCCTCTATATAGCACTTTGGGTCAATGCAGGGCCAATAGCAAGGGACCTCCTTCCTCCAGAGTAGAGGGGAGTGGTTGTAAAGCTTTGAAATGCAAAATGAACAAAGCATTGTCATATACATTATTCTTGTCTCAGTGTGGATCCTGTCTGTCCTCTGTGTCACTTCTGACAGTTTGCTCCAATACCATGCAATCAATGGTGATATCCCCTACTCCCAGCACACACAGGTGATTGACAGCCGCACTGAGATGACAATAAGCATAGTTCCCAGTGAGGCTGTGTAGAAGGCAGTGTTTCTATTCCTTTCACTCAGGTCTCTGATTACACTCAGCTCTGTGCTGTACAGTGTGTGATATCAGATACCTGCCCTGCCCTTTCTGGAAGCTGAGTAATACCATCCAAACTATGTACTTTGGTAGGTTCTAGATGAGAGAGGACTGCAGATAAACAGATGCAGCTTATATCAGAGCATTTGCTGCATAATTGTTTATCATAGGCGGCACTTAATCCAGACAGGGTTGGGAAATATGCCATGAATCCACTGTTCAGCTGGTTAAAGATCTGTTCAACAACAGCTGTATCTCACCAGTGAGTCTGTCCAGCACCCAGCAAATATTTTTTGCGATAGCTGGCAGTGTGTAATTTGAAACACAAAGCAAAAAAACCCAGCAAAACAGCCCCAGAGAGAAATGTATATTTATAGTCACCATAACCCATTATTAAAGTGGTACTAAACCCTCCTATCCTTTACAGACAAGGAAGCTGCCATCTTAGACTCTGTTTGACCTGCAGTTGCCATAGTGCTGCACATGTGATCAGGTATAACACATCAAATTATTGGCTTGACAGCTTGACTGAGAGCACAAGGAACTGTGAAAGTTATCATTCACGGCATGCCCTGAATATAACTGTTTTGGTAAACAGTTAAATCAATGTGTTTAGGAAAATCCCTGATTTAAAATTTAAGGCAAACTAAACCCATCAATTTAATGATTTCAAAAAATGAACATATTCCCGGCATGTCGGATATGCTTACTTTTGCATTTGCTTTTGCTCTCAACCAAACTGTCAAGTCTAGGGCTGCTGTTTGTATAGATCACTCCTTGTGTCCATTCAGGAAAGGAAGGGGCTGGTAATTGTGACATTTACCAGACCCTTTCTGCACTCTCCATCCTAAAGGATCCTATTGTGTGCTTGCAACTGCCAGTGGGAAGGAAAGGAGGGAAGCCAGCAGCACTGTGGGGATGGGGCACACAGGCAGGCATGGGCAGCAAGGGTAAACTTATGGTGCACAGGGAGACAATTACTGGGACCGATCCTCTGTATGAAAGAAGGAGCTGAAAGCCAACTGGAGTGAGAGAAGGAGTCAGCTTTCAGCTTCTGCAGAGAGCCATACAGGGGATTGGTTACAGTAATTGCCCCCCGCCATGCAAATCACTCTCGTTACCCACATCTGGTTCACCCAGCTGCCTGTGCCCCATTCAGGAGGGCTGGTGGTACCCCCTTATCTACAGCCCTGGTCAAACAATCAAATGACTGGTGTCATAAGTGATCACATGTGCAGCATCATGGCAGTTGCAAATTAAACGGAGGCCAAGCTTCTTTGGTTGAAAAGGATAGGAGGGTTTAGTTCCACTTTAAGACTGATTGAGACATCAATCCCATGGGACCTTTTGTGGCCCTAATATTGGATCATAAACATTTTAAAGCTATACACCCTTCCCAGGAAATAGAGATTGTGATTGAAAATAAAACATGAAATGACTCTTAAATACAGTTTTTTTGGTATAATAAAGAATGCTCAACTAGTCCTTTCCAATACATAGAAAATACACATTCATGGGTCACTTGACTGTTGCATTTTTAGTTTTCATACATACAAATTATCACTAAATGAAAACCAGATCGGAACAGAAAAAAAAAGTAAAGTAAAGGGAAAATGTATAAATCTTGAGTGTCTTTTTCCTTATACTAGATCTATTTTAACCTTATGGTTTGGTTTTCATTAAGTGCATATGTAATCCAATCAGGATGGAGAAATTGCAGCTTGAAAGCTGAGCAAAGGTGTTTCTTCAAAAAAAAAAAAAAAAAAAACCCACAATCACTTTCCCATACTATATAAAATTCTGAGATTTCCATTCATTCTTCAGTGCAACGTAATCAAATCACCTTTGAGCAATGTGTCTGCATTTAAGCAAAGGGCAGAGTGTATGCATATGACATCGGAAATCGGCTCCATGGTAACATGAAATATAAACAAGGATTCCCACAGAGGGAGGATTGCTGGAATGTGGAGTAATTGAGGTGACTGTTTGCAGGTTGTGGTGGCCGTTTCTATGGTGATGGACAGCAGTCAAGGGAAATCCTTGTGTGTGTATAATGTGACGCGGTGCCACTTGCCAACAGCTGTTTACAACTTTATTTCATGCACGCAAGCAGTTACAAAGTCCCTTTGCAGGCGTTTTTTTTTTTTTGGTCCACACCTTATGTGTGGGAGGTAATTGGTGTACAGGTACAATTTGCTGTTGATCTTTGTACTTTACAACTAGCAACTGAAGATCAGTCCAAAAATACGACCGAGGTTGACTTTGCACTTGAAAAGCCGGGCTCTGGTCTATTTCAGTTTATTATTGCATATGTCATACGTGATTTCTTATTGTGCAAAGCACGCACTTTGTGGGCTGGTTTGAAAAAAATGAATGCATTTTATTTATTTATGAATGTAATGTATACCTTGGGTTACTCATTAGAAAAATATGCAGGTCTGTTTCTCTGAGCTGTTGCATTTGATTTATATGCTAAAACTATGCATGCTATTGCTTACCCATACGATCAAGGTTAAAGACAAGACTGCAATCTGCTTGCATTAAAATGTTTGTGCTTTGTTGCCAATGTAAATAATATGAGCAATTATTAAAATAAATCTCATGCAGATTGTTGGCTATTCTCGGTTTGTAACTTCCAAATGAAAAATTGATGGTATTTAGTGGAATCAATTGTTACATAAGAGCTGAATGGTATAAAAAAATAAGCTGGCCACTTTTCGGTTCACAGATTTTAAGTAATTCAGATAAGGATTCTGATATTTCCATTTCATATTTGTCTACTGTATGCACCAATCACTAAAATCACTATTTCCTGTTATCATCTAGGATAGGTTAATATTTTCCTAGCTTCCTTAAAGTGCAAAGCTCAGCCTCTCAGCAAGCCACAAGCGTACGCGGGGGAGGGGCAGAGCAGAGAGCCGCTGACTGATCACTGTCACCAGCTCTCTGTTCAGGGAGCACTGAGAACCGAGTGATCAGCAATATTTGAGTGCTCGTTTCTCGGAATTAGAGCCGGGGGGGGACCGATGCTGCATCCACCTAGGTAAGTATGATTAAAAAAATAAAGAGTTTCCATACTTCTCTTTTAAAGTGGAACTAAACTTTCTCAATGAGCATTAACAATTTTAATGTAATGCTACAATCATTTGTAAATAGATAGGAAGGTTTTTATATTTTCTTGTTTTAAACTTTTTTTTACATTTCTTCAGTTGCTTCCTGCTGTTTGGATGAGACAAAAATGATGTCATACATCTCATCTTCATGAGCATTTTTTTCTTTTATCTTGAGGAAGGGAGGAGCTAGGCACACCCTCCTGCCTGCATGCCCGAGCTAAGGGCAGATGGATTTGAGGTAGTAAATGCTACATGAATCATCTGCCCCTTAGTCAAGGTATTTTTCAAAGTGATTTCTCAACAAATGAAAGCATGGATGAATTGGTGAGTTTAATAGCATTTTCAGTTTGTGATGCTCAGATACAATTCAGTTCTGCTTTAACAAGCCATACATGAGCTTTAAAATAAGCTCTCACTGACCTCTGTAGCTGTGGACACTATGGAGTAACATGCCCTCAGTTTCATAGCAGATGCAGACACATGGAGTAAAATGACAGGAGTAAGTAATCAGGGGACACTATTAAAGTCTACCATCCCGGAGGCAACTAGATTATACGTCAGGCAAGTTAGTAAGAATAAACAGAAGAAAAAAAAACAATAAGTTCACTAAAGAGGAAAGTAGGATAGTAAAGGAGTAAAAAATAGTGTATAGAAGATTCAAAGAAACAGGAGGTGCAGCTGACAGAGAGGAGTATAAAATAGACAAAAGGAGGCCAAACACATTATCGGTGCTGAAAAAGCACAGAAAGAGGAGGAAATTGCTAAGTCTATTAAGAAAGGAGATAAATCCTTTTTTAGGTACATTAGTGATAGAAGGAAAAAATACAATGGGATCAATAAAATGAAAGCTGGGCAAAACACATATGTTGAGGGAGACCAGGATGTAGCAAACCATTTAAACAATTACTTTTGTTCAGTCTTCTCAGAAACAGACTGCACTAATGATAACAATTTATGCAATCATGTGATGATGGTTCATTTCTATAATTTCTGGAGACAGAGGTAGCTGAGGAACTGGCTTGGTTAAAGCTTAATAAAGCAATGGGTCCTGATGGTATTCATCCCAGAGTTCTAAGAGCACTTTGAGATATAGTTGTTGGACCATTAACAGATCTCTTTAATCAATCTCTTCTAATCTCTCTTCCTGACCGGGGGTGTGAGGAAGGGTTGTTCAACTATAATAAGGTTGGGAGGGGGGGGGGGGTACGGAGCTAGGGAAACAGAAAAAAACAGCCCCTGATGTCAAGGCTACAGAATTTTGGTAGGGGCAAATATCACACCATTTATAATATGTATGCAAACAATGTGTACTGTATATAATTTTAGCGTGTGTGTGAGCGTGCGTGTGTGTATATATATATATATATATATATATATATATATATATATATATATACAATTAGGTTCATATATATTTGGGCACAGTCACAATTTTCATACTTTTGGCTCTGTATGCCACCAGAATAAAATTAATACGAAACACTCTTTCAGCTTAAATTTAAGGGGTTGAAGATAAATATCAAATCCAAATTTTAGGAACTGCAACCATTTTTTACACAGTCCCCCCATTTTCAGGAACTCAAATGTAATTGGACAAATGAATATAATCATAAATAAAATGTTCATTTTTAATATTTTGTTGAGAATCCTTTACTATCAATGACTGCCCGAAGTCTGGAACCCATGAACATTACCAAAGACTTCTGCCTTTAGTTTTGCCTTCAGCAAGCGAAATGCATGCTCATTTAGGTTGAGATCAGGTGATTGACTCGGCTATTGCAGAATATCCTACTTATTTTCCTTCAAAAGCTTTTGCAGTGTGTTTTGGATCATTGTCCATCGGTACTGTGAAGCGCCGTACAATCAACTTTGCTGCATTTGGATGAATCTGGGCTAACAGTATATCTCTAATTACTGCAGAATTCATCTGAATGTTTCTGCCTTCTGTGACACCATCAATAAACACCAATGACCCAGTGCCTACTGGAAGCCTTGCATGCCCATACCATCACACTGCAAGTTCCACCATGCTTTACAGATGACATGTTGTTTGGATCATGAACTGTTCCAAGCCTTCTCCACACTTTTTTCTTCCCATCATTCTGGTACAGATTCATCTTAGTTTCCTCCGTCCAAAGAATGCTTTTCCAGAACTGGTCTGGCTTTTTTAGATGTCTAATCTGGCTTTTATATTCTTCTGGCTTATGAATGGTTTGCACCTTGTGGTGAACCCTCTATATTTGCACTTGTGAAGCCTTCTCTTGTTTGTAGACCTTGACAATGATATGCCCACCTCCTGGAGAGTGCCCTTCACTTCTCTGGATGTTGTGAATGGGTTTTTTTTTACCATAGAGAGGATTCTTTGTTCATCCACCATTGTTGTCTTCCGTGGACTTCCAGACCTTTTTATGTTACGGAGCTCACCAGTGCATTTTTCTTTCCTCAAATTGTACTAAACTGTTAATTTGACCACTCCTAATGTTGCTGCTATCTCTCTAATGGTTTTGTTTGACTTTTGAAGACTTACAATGGCCTGTTTCACTTGCATTGACAGCTCATTTGAAGGCATGATGTAGGTTCACAGCAATAGATTCCAAATGCAAATACCACACTTAGAATCAACTCCAGATCTTTTGACTGCTTAATTAATGAAGAAATAATGAAGGAGTAGTCCACACCTGGCCATGAAACAGCTTTTGATTCAATTGTCCAATTACTTTTGGTCCCTTGAAAAAAGGGAATGGCTATTCTTAATTGCTGTAATTCCTAAACCCTTCCCCTGATTTGGATGTACATACCCTCAAATTAAACATGAGAGAGTGCACTTTCATTGCATATCCATTATATAACTATAGCTGGAATATGTTTTGGTAAATACCTGAAAAAAAAAACTAAAATGGTGGCTGTGTCCAAATATACAGTATCTCACATAAGTCAGTACACCCCTCACATTTTTGTAAATATTTTATTATATCTTTTCATGTGACAACACTGAAGAAATGACACTTTGCTACAATGTAAAGAAGTGAGTGCACAGCTTGTATAACAGTGTAAATTTGCTGTCCCCTCAAAATAACTCAACACACAGCCATTATTGTCTAAACCGCTGGCAACAAAAGCAAAAGTGAGTACACCCCTAAGTGAAAATGTCCATTGGGCCCAAGTAGCCATTTTCCCTCCCCGGTGTCATGTGACTTGTTAATGTTACAAGGTCTCAGGTGTGAATGGTGAGCAGGTGTGTTAAATTTGGTGTTATCATTCTCACTCTCTCATACTGGTCACTGGAAGTTCAACATGGCACCTTATGGTAAAGAACTCTCTGAGGATTTGAAAAAAGAATCGTTGCTCTACAAAAAGATGGCCTAGGCTATAAGAAGATTGCCGAGACCCTGAAACTGAGCTGCAGCATGGTGGCCAAGACCATATAGGGGTTTAACAGGACAGATTCCACTCAGAACAGGCCTCGCCATGGTCGACCAAAACAGTTGAGGGCACGTGCTCAGCGTCATATCCAGAGGTTGTCTTTGGGAAATAGACATATGAGTACTGCCAGCATTGCTGCAGAGGTTGAAGGGGTGGGGCGGGTCAGCCTGTCAGTGCTCAGACCATACACCACACACTGCATTAAATTGGTCTGTATGGCTGTCGTCCCAGAAAGAAGCCTCTTCTAAAGATGATGCATAAGAAAGCCGGCAAACAATTTGCTGAAAACAAACAGACTAAGGACATGGATTACTGGAACTGTGTCTTGTGGTCTGATGAGACCAAAATAAACTTCCTTGGTTCAGATGGTGTCAAGCGTGTGTGGCGGCAACCAGGTGAGGAGTACAAAGACAAGTGTGCCTTGCCTACAGTCAAGCATGGTGGTGGGAGTGTCAAGGTCTGGGGCTCCATGAGTGCTGCCAGCACTGGGGAGCTACAGTTCATTGAGGAAACCATGAATGCCAACATGTACTGTGAAATACTGAAGCACAGCATGATCTCCTCCCTTCAGAGACTGGGCCGCAGGGCAATATTCCAACATGATAACGACCCCAAACACACCTCCAAGATGACCACTGCCTTGCCGAGGGTAAAGGTGATGGACTGGCCAAGCATGTCTCCAGACCTAAACCCTATTGATTATCTGTGGGGCATCCTCCAATGCAAGGTGGAGAAGTGCAAGGTCTCTAACATCCACCAGCTCTGTGATGTCGTCATGAAGGAGTGGAAGAAGACTACAGTGGCAACCTATGAAGCTCTGGTGAACTCCATGCCCAAGAGGGTTAAGGCAGTGCTGGAAAATAATGGTGGCCACACAAAATATTGACACTTTGGGCCCAATTTGGACATTTTCATTAGGGGTGTACTCGCTTTTGTTGCCAGTGGTTTCGACATTAATGGCTGTGTGTTGAGTTATTTTGAGGGGGCAGCAAATTTACACTGTTATACAAGCTGTACACTCACTACTTTACATTGTAGCAAAGTGTCACTTCTTCAGTGTTGTCACATGAAAAGATAGAATAAAATATTTACAAAAATGTGAGGGGTGTACTCACTTTTGTGAGATACTGTATGTGCTAAGGAGAAAACAGAACATTAATGTTCAGAGAGTTCAGGCAAAGTTGCTATTTACATATTGTGCCCATCTCATTATGGATACATCTTTTGTTTGATCACAGCTCACCCTACCTCTAATTGATGACTGCCGCATATGCTATACAGATAAATAATAATAATAAATTACATTTTTATATCAATATTGGGAAAAGTCAAGGGTAGATTTTTGTTCACAGATATTATTTTTTTGCAGTTATCTGTGCCAAAATCAGAAACATTTTCGATGGCAAAAGAAAAAAGAAACGAGAAAATAGAAAGAGGAGGGGGGAATAATGTGTGCTCCAAGTGGATTATCCTTTAAAAGAACTTTTTTCCTTTTAAAGGATTTTCTTTCCTTACAGAGATAAAGTATAATTATGTGATTATAGAATTTCTGTTGCTGTTCAATTTTATTTTCCTGTTAACTTTTGACTGTCTGTCTGTCTGTCTAGAAGAGGACACTCTTTTGCCCACAAGGGGAGACATTACAGTAATAATTACATAAAATATATATGACAGAAAATCCTCAAGATTTTGTGTGCTAATTTAAAAAACAGCAACAGTGTTTGCATTAAGACAGCTCTCTATCCTTGCTTAGTAAAGCAGCACAGTAAATTAAATAGCCACTATTTCTTAGCTTTGCCATCTGCTGCTGTAGGTCAGCCAACCTCTCACCTGGCGGCCAGTCAGCCTGTTGCCTTAATAGCTTCTCTTGTCTCTAGTGTTTACTCATATGTCTCTTCAGCACAACCTCACTTTCTGCATGTCTTTTCATTATTATTTCAGGTACTTATATAGCGCTGTCAATTTACGCAACACTTTACATATACATTGTACATTCACATCAGTCCCTACCCTCAAGGAGCTTACAATCTAAGGTCCCAACTCACATTCATACATACACTAGGGGCAATTTAGACAGGATCCAATTAACTTACCAGCATTTCTTTGGAGTGTGGGAGGAAACCCACGCAGGCACAGGGAGAACTACCAAGCAGGTAGTGTTGTGGTTGGGATTTGAACCAGCAGCCCTTTTTGCTGCTAGGCAAAAGTGCTACCAACTACACCACTGTGACGCTTCATCTCCAGCTTCTTCCTTAAGACAGGGTGCTGCTGAGGGGTTTTACAAGGAGACATTGGTTTGTGATATTCTCCACCCACGTTTAAATAAAAACGTGAGCAACCAAAGCTAAAGAAAAATAGGGTGAATAGGTGGGTATCCTCTCTCTCAGAATTGGTTAGTAATAAAGATAAAAAATCCGAAGAGAAATGCAGTAGACCCGTTGTCAGATACTTTAACAAATGGCAGCAGGTCTTTTGCATTCTTGCTAGCATTCATGGGGAAAAGAGTTATGTGTATGTCTATTCCAGCATTTGCATAATGTCTTGACGTTATTTTTGATTTTGATTTCTCTACGATGAAGCCTACAGACAGAAGCTGTCAGTTTACCCATACATCAGATGGGGTCCCAAGGATGTGGGTCTCTGGCTTGGCTATAAGATCTCTCTCCAAGGCTCAACCACAGCATCCATCTTCCTCTAACACTTCATCCACACAGTTCTAGAAAGGAGTTTGCTTCTCCTTTAATGAATCGCAGTGCATGTTCCCTAATAAATGTAACCATATAAATGTAGCACAAATGCCCATGTAATTCGGTGAGGAAATAGTCCACCACCAATCTGTTATAAACACTTTCCACTTTGTGCTTCCAGTATTGTCCTTGTTATACATTCAACCATTCAGTGCAGTTTAAAAATGCTCACCTCATGGTGTTGACCACAATATAATATCAAGGTCACAACAAGCATTTGTTGTCCTTTCCCAGGCAGTATCTCCTCCGCTCCACCAAAGCACTCTCCTCTTCTGGCGGCACCTTACTCTCAGGCAGAAGTTACATGTAAAACAGAATGGGACTAATAGTGTTCTCCATATAAAATCTTTTTTATTAAAAACGCCCAAATAAAAACTTATTATAAGCACTCTCAGTGCTATGGTATACACATGTCAAGGTACACAGAGACATCAAACAGCGGTGTACATCATACCACAATAACCATCACATCCTCTGCAGCGTGGCTCTGTCCCTATATGCTTAGGCAATGAGGGGGGAGAATCTCCGGGAGCGGAGGTTCTTGTGCACATCACTGGATCATGATGGGACTCAGGTAAGTATTGCGGAGGGGTGGCTGCTGCAAATACAATGCATGAAGGTAAAAATCCTTTAGAATCACTTGAACTATCTGGGCTTCCAGCTTGATGGCAGTTTCTTCATTGAAAACTGCCTACCCATGGGATGCTTATTGTTCTTTTTATACTTTCAGTCTTTTTCCAGTTTTCTGAAATGTGATTACTCTTCCACTATTTATGCACTAACCAGAGGCACTGTACATGTCATAGCCAACTTGCGCTTGAATGGTACACCATGCCTCCACAATTCGCAATTTAAAATGTCACGGTACACTCAGGATGCTGGAAAAGAGCCCACCGCATGCAGCCCAGAATATGCGTTCCTCTATAAATGAGCCATCTTAAGTCACTTGTCAATGTCCAGTACTGTACAGGGGAGAGGGCCACTAATCTGTTCTGAAATCTCTTTCCACAATCAGTTCATAACAGCTCTGTTGATCCTGTCAGAAATCCAGCGTTGCCCTTGTCTGCACTCTGAAATGTGGTTAAAGCTCTGGTTTTAAAGCTCTGTGTGCATCCACAGAACTCTGATAAGAAGTCAATATGTTTATTTGGCACACGAAAAAGCATTAGGGAGAAGTTACCCAGAGAATCTTGATTTTCCTCCTGATGAAATCCATATTGTCTGCTAGGGTAAAAAGGGTTTGCAATGGGAGCAGCTGGATAGCCAGTTATCCAACTTAATGCAAGAGTGACCTATGCATGACATACCTATTATTTGCTCGGGAGGGAATTATTTAGGCAAGATAAAAACTATGCACTTCCTAAACAACATGAAATATATTACTACAATTAAAATAGATTTGCCACTGACTACTACTGTTTTCTCTGAATTGGTGCTTTGGTTGTACTTTTCAAGGCCTAAAATATAGAAAAGGGTTAAAATAATAATATGCAAATGAATGCTCATTATCGGTGCCGTTTCATTTCTCCATTGCGAAGTTGGAGGGTTTCTTTATAGGTGAATGACAATTTTAACAATGGCTTAAGAAAAAAATTGACCAGGCTGTGGTGGTGGGGTACTACCAGGTTGGTAATCTGGCTTTTGGCTAATGCTGCCTACTTTGTAGATTGACAGGGGTTTGTAGTCTGTAATTTAAGTCTATTCCGACTGTCTTGAAGACTAAGCATGTTGTACATTTAATGGTTAAAAGTTGTTTTGGTTAGTATTAAGTTAAATGTATGCTTAATTTATTTTAACCCACAAGGGCCACGACCTTAAGTTTTTTTTCCCCACAAACTCTTGTGTGTTATTTTTAGTTATTGAGTTATGTATATGTGGTATGGTGGGTGATTATTGGATGTACAATCCTATGACATGACTGTTGTTCTGCCCAAGAGGAATGCTGCCACTGGACAGAGGAGGAAACTGGGACCGCGATTGGATATGGAGAGGGTAAGTGGAGCAGGGCAATTTTTTTTCTTAACATGGGGGGGGGGGTGGTATAAACAATAAAGAGATTTAACTGGGGTTCAACATGAAGTACTTTATGGTACTTAGGATGGTGCTGGCTGCCTGTTTGTTAAAGCCCACCTCAAGTGATATTTTTTTGTTTTGGATATAGTGGTGAAAAATGACAATGTAGATGTGTCAAGGAGGGGCAGTCCCTGGGTGGTGATATGATGTATGCTATTATGCTGCTTGTGGCTTACTAATGGATTTTAGCGTAGTCCAGCCTGTGTTGAATTGTCTGCTTAAAGTTGTCTGACTTTTACTTAAAACAAGATTGTTTAGTTATATTCATACTGCTGTTACTGAGCAATCAATGGTGGAAAACCAGTGGTTTTAGTTCCTATTAGTTAGTTCTCCAATGCCTTTGCTGATAACTGCATGAAAGCTGCTTGGAGAAGTCAATACTGATCTGTGCCTGAACCCTGAAGAGAGTTACTCAACAGGACTGCACCCAGAGTGAAGCCAACAAGATTGTTTAGTTATATTCATACTGCTGTTGCTGAGCAATCAATAGAGGAAAACCAGTGGTTTTAGTTCCTATTCATTTGTTCTCCAATCCCTTTGCTAATAACTGCATGAAAGCTGCTTGGAGTAGTCAATACTGATCGGTGCCTGAACCCTGCAGAGAGCTACTCAACAGGACTGCACCCAGAGTGAAGTCTGCATTACGTGGTAGACTGGACACTGACAGACTTGGCTAAAACATACTTCCTTGTCGAATTAGTGAATTAGTGAATGTGTCTAAGTGCTGTCTTCTTGGTGACAGATTCTATTTAAAAGCTGAAGTTACTCACATGTGACCTTGCCCTTAAGTGAAATAAGTGCATTTCTAAATACTAGACATTTCCTGTTGCCAGTCTGAATATCTTGCTAAAAACTTGTCGGGTTACCACTGGACTAAAATTCTTGCCCCTGAGGCATACAAATGCAGGGTTTTCCAAAAATATATTTTGAGGAACAGCCCTTTGACAACCTACTGAGCAGTACCCCAAATTTCAGGGCATTCAATGTTTATAATCATCTACCTTTCTGAACCAGGCAGTAAATTAAAGGATAAGTTCACCTTCACAAAAAAAAATAAAAAAATAAATGCACAATTTTTTGCAAGTAAAAAATGTGCATTTATCATTTTGTGTTAGGAACCTGTAAAGCATTGCACCCATGATCACCAGATCCTGGGTGCAAGCCACACTCCTGCAGACTGTCTGTGTAGCTGTCTCCCCATACCTCCGATACAGGAAGGCAGTTACTGAATGACAGGAAGCTCAATTAACTACGTAGAGCACTCATCAGTGCCCTGTTAGTTCATTGAGAACTACAAGCCATCAGCGCCAAAGGATGATGGTACTTGTAGTTCATTGATTCTCAGGTGAATCAATGACACAGCCATGTGGCAAAACCTTTGCATGGCTGCGCTCTCTTGAATTGCAACAGTGTGGGTGTGGGGGGGGGGGGGGTCGGGGGAGAGGGGTCAGATACTGAACCTGTTACATGTTACACCTCAAATATGGGTGCAACATGTTCAGAAAGGCCAACTTATCCTTTAAAGTTAGTCTGTGCATGGCAAAACAGCAAGTTCACCTTGATAGTTGTCACATGTTCCCCTCTCTTTTCTTCCCATGGCACTCTGCTCAGCTACCAGGAGTGAAAAGAAATAGCTCTTACCTCTGCATTACTTTTGATCTGGTTTACAATGAATGGTGAATGAACCTGAGTTCAGTTTGGCATAGGTTCAGGTGCTGAATCTGAACCCTATTGAAATCAAGGAAGCTGTACATTAACAAACAGTAGTGCCAATTTTCTAGGGTAATATGCAACAAATTGTCAAACAAATGGCATGGGGGCTGGGTACTGCCCTGTGTGACATATACAAAAGCAATATATATATATATATATATATATATATATATATATATATATACACTATATTGTCAAAAGTATTGGGGAGCCTGCCTTTAGTCCATAGGGTTCAGTATTAAGTTGGCCCACCCTTTGCAGCTGACAGCTTCAACTCTTCTGGGAAGGCTGTCCACAAGGTTTAGGAATGTGTCTATGGGAATGTTTGACCATTCTTCCAGAGGTCAGGACTCTGTGCAGGTCAGTCAAGTTCCTCCATCCTAAACTCTCTCATCCACGCCTTTATGGACCTTGCTTTGTGCAATGGCACGTCGTCATGTTGGAACAGGAAGGGGCCATCCCCATACTGTTCCTAAAAAGTTAGGAGCATGAAATTATCCAAATTGTCTTGGTATGTTGACACCTTAAGAATAACCTGAATTGAAAGTAAGGGGCCAAGCCCTGAAAAACAACCCCACACCATAATCCCATGTCCACCAAATGATTTGGACCAGTTCACAAAACAAGTCCTAACCTCAACCCAATAGAACACCTTTGGGATGAATTAGAGTGGAAACTGCAAGCCAGGCCTTCTCGTCCAACATCAGTGCCTGACCTCACAAATACCCTTCAGAAGAATGGTCAAATATTCCCATAGACACACTCCAAACCTTTTGGACAGCCTTTCCAGAAGATTAGAAGCTGTTATAGCTGCAAAGGGTGGGCCAACTCAATATTGAAGCCTACAAACTAAGAATGGGATGCCATTAAAGTTCATGTGCATGTAAAGGTAGGTGTCCCAATACTTTTGACAATATAGTGTGTGTGTAGCTACAGCTTGTATAACAGTGTAAATTTGCTGTCCCCTCAAAAGAACTCAGTGCACAGCCATGAATGTCTAAACCGCTGATAACAAAAGTGAGTACACCCCTAAGTGAAAATGTCCAAATTGGGCCCAATTAGCCATTTTCCCTCCCCAGTGGCATGTGACTCATTCGTTTTAGAAGGTTTCAGGTGTGAATGGGGAGCAGGTGTGTTCAATTTGGTGTTATCGCTCTCTCTCTCTCTCATGCTGGTCACTGGAAGCTCAACATGGCACCTCATGGTAAAGAACTCTCTGAGGATCTGAAAAAGAAAATTGTTGCTCTACATAAAGATGGCCTAGGCTATAAGAAGATTGTCAAGACCCTGAAACTGAGCTGCAGTACGGTTGCCAAAACCGTACAGTGGTTTAACAGGACAGGGCCATCTCAGAAAAGGCCTCGTCATGGTCGACCAAAGAAGTTGAGTGCACGTGCTCAGAGTTATATCTTTAGGTTGTCTTTGGGAAATAGATGCTGCCAGCATTGCTACAGAGGTTGAAGGGGTGGGGGGTCAGCCTGTCAGTGCTCAGACCATACGCCGCACACTGCATCAAATTGGTCTGCATGGCTGTCATCCCAGAAGGAAGCCTCTTCTAAAGATGATGCACAAGAAAGGCCACAAACAGTTTGCTGAAGACAAGCAGACTAAGGACATGGATTACTGGAACCATGTCCTATGGTCTGATGAGACCAAGATAAACCTATTTTGTTCAGATGGTGTTAAGCGTGCGTGGCGGCAACCAGGAGAGGAGTACAAAGACAAGTGTGTCTTGCCTATAGTCAAGCATGGTGGTGGGAGTGTCATGGTCTGGGGCTGCATGAGTGCTGCCGGCATTGGGTAGCTACAGTTTATTGAGGGAACCATGAGTGCCAACATATACTGTGACATTAAATAACACAGGAGCTGCGCTAGTGTATCATCAAATTAAGGTAAGTCCCAAGATATAAATCAAGAGCTGGGCTCCCAAATTGGACTCAAATAGGAGGTTGATAGATCAAAAATTGTCCTCAGAGTCCAAAGCATATATATACCAAAGGAATATGATATAAGCAATCCACCACCACCCAAATTAAAGGCTTACCAGCCCACAGCTTTCACCGCGCTCAAATGATGTAGATGGTTAATCCTCCTTTCTATATCTGGTCAGGTGAGGGCAAGTCCCCTAGAGACCCCACATCCAGGAACTCCCAGGTACCGATGACAAGCATGGGAGAAAAAAAGGAACCATATAGTGTAGTATGTATTGGACAAACCGCTGGTCACTGATGAACCACCTACACCAAACACCCTTGTGTGCGCAGTATTAGGTGCGACCCACCACTACCAGAAATCAAGGCTTACCAGCCCACCAGATAAACAGCACTGTATATGAGGGGGGTTTTCAACTCTTCCTCTGCATACCCGAACGGTAGGTGATGGACCTCGCCAGGTAAGTTGAGACCAAGCTCCAATAGGATACAGCTCAGTACCGACATATACAGGAAAGAAACGACCACATAGTACAGTACCGTAGAAACTCGTTTAATATACCATAAAAACAGTAAACTACTCACATTTGAAAAGCAAGATCATGCAGTTAAAAACAGCCGGCTCGTATACTTAAGGGACATTCATTCAGACAAGAAACTTTAACAGCAACAATATGCATGTTGCCTAAGCCGCATACTGATGAATCATCTTGTTCTAACTATAGGCCTATATCTCTATTAAATTTAGACATTAAATTACTCTCGAAGATCCTGGCCACTAGGCTCAAGACTATAATCGGCCGTTTGATTCATAGAGATCAAACGGGATTTATACCGGTGAGACAGACTAATGATAATATACGCAGAGCAGTCTTATTGGCCTATATCGCTAGAGCAAGAAAGATTCCTACGTGCTTTCTCTCGTTAGACATCAAGAAAGCGTTTGACTCTGTTTCATGGGCATATATGCACTATACACTGTCAGCATGGGGATTTGGTCCCCATTTCATGAAATGGATATCCGCCTTATACAGTAACCCAATTGCTAATGTCAGGTACGCGGGCTACAGTTCAGAACCCTTCCCTATTGAAAGGGGCACACGCCAAGGATGCCCGCTTTCACCCCTCTTATTTGCCCTATTAATAGAACCATTGGCCTGCCTAATAAGAGAATCCAAGGAAGTAACTGGGATCGAAATGGGAGGATACCAACATAAGATATG
This sequence comes from Glandirana rugosa, assembly GCA_018402905.1. Classification (NCBI taxonomy): domain Eukaryota; kingdom Metazoa; phylum Chordata; class Amphibia; order Anura; family Ranidae; genus Glandirana; species Glandirana rugosa. The sequence continues at coordinate 225,046 of BLSH010262975.1, forward strand.
TCTTTTTGCAGACGATATTTTATTGTTTTTAACATCACCTCAAATTTCTGGTCCAAATTTACTGCCCATCTTAAATAAATTTGCATACCTATCAGGCCTGAAAGTGAATCCTGGGAAGTCGCGGGCTCTGAATATATCACTTTCCTCCTCGGAAATGGAGTTGGCTAGGGGGGCGTTTCCATTCCAGTGGGCTCCCTCCTCCATTCCATATCTGGGTGTTCATATAACCGCAGACTACAATAAACTGTACGTTGCCAACTTCCCAGGAGCACTAAAGGGGATCACAAATTTAATGCAGTCTTGGTCCTCCCTACCGATCTCATGGGTGGGGAGAATCAACGTAGTCAAAATGGTTATCCTCCCAAAGATGCTATATCTCTTTAGGGTCCTACCAGTCTTGATCCCCTCACACATCCTACGACTTATGCAAAACAGAGCAGAGAGCTTCATCTGGGGTAAAATAAGACCTAGAGTAGCAAGGAAAACACTATATCTCCCTAAAACAAACGGCGGCTTAGGTGTACCTAACTTTACGGCTTATTATAGGGCAGGGCAACTTGCAACACTGACTAAATACCACACCACACACGAAACACCTTTATGGGTGCATATCGAAGCTACCGAATGCGATCCACTGTCAGTGGCAAATCTTCTATGGCTCCACTCATCAGAACGTAGCAATATAAGTCACCCAGTAATCAAGCACACCCTCTCCCTCTGGGACAAAATTAAAATTCGATATAACTTACAATCTTCCCACAATCCCCTCCTCTCCTATATAAAGAACCCAAGCTTCAAGCCGGCCTGGGAATCGCCCAATAGCTTTAGATCTTGGACTACAGCTGGTCTAATCAGGTTACATCACTTAGTCGACCACAGATCCTTCCGCTCTTTTTCAGACCTCTCAGAATCCTTCCATCTCCCCTCAACTGAACGATTTAGATACCTCCAAATCAAGCACTTCTTTACACACTCACTTCAAAATGAGACCCAGATATCTTATCTCTCCCCCTTTGAAGCATTTTGTAAAAAAGACCCACACGCTAGAGGAATTATTTCCTCTTTATACACGCACATGATCTCAATCTTTAGCCAAACTAGGCCTTCATACACTAACAAATGGGAGGAGGATTTGGGACGGGATCTAGAGCAGTCTGATTGGAACGATATATGGGCTGCCACTAAATCATCTTCCCCCAGTATCCTGGCTTTTGAAACCAACTACAAAGTCTTGTCTAGATGGTACCTAGTCCCAGCCAGAATAGCTAAATTTGTCCCGGGATACCAACAACACTGCTTTAGGGGATGCCCAGAACCAGGAACCTATTTCCATACCTGGTGGACATGTCCTGCCGTTATTGAATTGTGGGAAAGAGTATTTCAGTTGGCCTCCACCATGTTGGGCATCTCACTTCCTCTTGACCCATCAGTGGCACTACTAAATTTGAAACCGGAGGAATTGTCGCGTACACAATTTAAGCTTTTTGTGCATCTACTCACGGCTACCAAGCAAGTCATAGCCAAAGCTTGGAAATCCCCCACACTAGCATTTGCCGAAGTCAAACATAGGACAACCAATTTTATGATCCATGCCAAATATGAAGCGTTAGAAAAAGATTGTGACTAGAGTTGAGCGAACCCGGACTGTAAAGTTCGGGTCCGTACCGAACTTTGGGGTGTCCGGGACCCGGACTTTTCAAAAAAAGTCCGGGTTCGGGTCCGGGGTTCTGGTAATTTTAATGAAAAATCTTAAAAATGCTGTAAAAAAGCACAGGAAGGTCCTAGATGTCTGCAAAAGGAAGGAAAATGTGGGTAAGGGTGGGACAAGTGCCCTACAAAGAAATGGGGACAGGGAAATAACTTTAAATATTTTTAAAAAAATCTGTACAGGTGGTCCATACCTTTATCCAAGGACCAAGACCCGTAGGGGATTTCGTCACAACAACCATAGGGCCCTGTTTAAATCGATAAGACCGACCCTGATCCATGGTAGATCTGTTCTGAAACATCAACCAAAGTTTTCGGTCCTATGACCCCCTTCTACTAAATCACCGTCGGGTATATAGCAAGGTTAGTCTGACGTTTAGGAGGTTAGGGTTTATGAGGAGGGTAAAAAATCACATACTTCCGGATCAAATCGATTTCTAACTCTAGTACACGCACATATTTCTCCTTTATTAAGGAGATCGCACACCCAGAAAAAATGTTTTACGAAGTTTCCCCCTCTCTATTCTATAGACCCAGAGTAAA
>BLSH010262975.1:227777-245962 GCA_018402905.1 Glandirana rugosa
TATAAGAGACAGGATTGATGGTTTCATTTAAAGTGACACAGACTTTAAAAAGAAGTGTGAATAAAAGGATGTGCAATGATTGACGGTTTGATTTAAAGTGACACACAGACTTGAAATAATTGTGCAGAAGAGATGTGCAATGATTGACGGTTTCATTTAAAGTGACACAGACTTTAAAAAGAAGTGTGAATAAAAGATGTGCAATGATTGACGGTTTAATTTAAAGTGACACACAGACTTGAAATAATTGTGCAGAAGAGATGTGCACTGATTCCCGGTTTCATTTAAAGTGATACACACATTTTGCAGAACAGTGATATGGGTACTCCCGGCTTATTTATACTTTTTTGACACAGTTTGAAGATGATTTTAGAACAGTTCTATGGCCTCTAATGTTAATTAATACTTTTCAGACCCATTTTGAAGATGATCTCCATTTTTGCATTTTGTATGTTTTTATTTTTTTTTTAAATATTTAAAGTTATTTCCCTGTCCCCATTTCTTTGTAGGTCACTTGTCCCACCCTTACCCACATTTCCTTCCTTTTGCAGACCTCTAGGACCTTCCAGGACTATTTTACAACATTTTTTGTACCTAAAAGTCCGGGTCTCCATTGATTTCAATGGGGTTCGGGGTCCGGGACAAAGTTCGGGTTCTGTCCCGACCCGAACCCGGACTTTGTCCCGAAGTTCGGCCGAACCAGCAGAACCCGGACTTCTAGAAGTTCGCTCAACTCTAATCGTGACACCAAATTTACGCAGATATGGGAACCCTGGATCACGCACTGCTTACCCTGCACGTTTGACCATTCCGTTTTATTGCCATGGTAAACACATATGAAACATAGCTGGGGCGGTCGGCTGGCGGGCGGACGTGGACACGTGGACTCTATAAATCTCTTCTCCTTCTTCCTTTTTTCTCCTCATTCCTTCTTTCCCTGGACTATACCTCTTTTTATTTGACTATTAATAGACTTAAGTCGCACGAGCACCGTAAAGTGTACACTGAGTGATAACGTATACCAATTTAACTATAAGTCATAATGCATAGAGCACTTGCTAAAGCGAATTATAATCAACGTAATGTTTTACTCCTCTATGTACCTTCCCAATAGATGGCTGCCACGTTGGGCACAGATTTGTCCCCATAGGGGTGCCTTACGTGTACAGCACTATTGGAATGCCATAACCGGAACACGAACTGACCGTATGTAACAAATACGTACCTTAACAATTCAGCTATATGTACACTTTACTCCTCAGATTGTTCTATTCATTCAATGTCATGCATTGTAAGTTGTAAACATAAAATAAAAATCTTTGAACGAGAAAAACAGCCGGCTCGTAGTAATGGTGACGTCAGCATGCCCTTCCGACGTATGTTTCGTCCGATAGATCCCTATGACGATGTCCAATCGGACGAAACGTACGTCGGAAGGGCGCACTGATGTCACCATTACTACGAGCCGGCTGTTTTTAACTGCATGATCTTGCTTTTCAAATGTGAGTAGTTTACTGTTTTTATGGTATATTAAACGAGTTTCTACGGTACTGTACTATGTGGTCATTTCTTTCCTGTATATGTCGGTACTGAGCTGTAGTGACCAGTCACCGCCAGGGAAATGTGCCTGTCCCAGGAAGTTTGTTTGGGTCTTGATCGATTGCAGGATTGGGCAAGGGGGCTCTTGCCCATTTGCAGGAAACAAGGACACTGCACAGATGGAGTTATATTGAACCCTGTATACAGACATCAGACTGCAGGATACAAAGTCATTTAAGTAGAAAGACACTGTATACATAGGTCATTGTCCTTTCACCCTGCTGAGGAAAATCTTGCATTTTTCACTTAATGATTCGGGCCAGTTATGTTATTTGGGCCTACTATCCAGGAATTTAAGCGCACCAACGAGAGTGACAAGCTGAAGATGCCAAAACATATTTAACTTGAAAGAGACTGAAGTTACTATTACCATACAACTTCACACTCATATATCCAGGGCTCTATATGCAGTGGGTGTGTGGGACAGCCTATTTAGAAAGTTAAGATATCGACTGTTGATTTGAATACAGTACTTGTTATTGGGCCTGTGGTGCCAGGGACAGAAGAGAGGGATCTGACATAGAGACGGTCAGTCTTCTACTCTCCTCCTGCCTGGACTCATAGAGCCAAACTTGAGCAAAAGTAACCAATCTGGTACAGATTGCCATTTTTGTGACTTTATTGTTATTAAAGGTTTGCTCTGCTCTTGGGGTTGTTCTAAGGTTCTGAATCCCCTGAAAGCAGCCTAAATGTACTATTGAGCTATATTGCTCATAACTTCAGTTAATGTTCTTCTATTGTATTCCTTGAACAAATTGCCAATGGTTATTCCACAGACAATTTCTGTGTTTTATAATAATGTGTGTGTTTCTCATTGATCCTTGCACTCACACTATTTCCAGGTGTGCCAGAGGGGACTGAGGCTGTTATTGGGGCTGAGAGGCAGAGTAACGGACTGAACATACTTAAATGGCTCTTGCGGGGGTAGCACTACTTTACATTGTAGCAAAGTGTCATCTCTTCAGTGTTACAAATGCCAAATATCTCTTTTTCTCTTTATCTCTTCAGTGTTGTCACATGAAAAGATGTAATAAAATATTTACAAAAATGTGAGGGGTGTACTCACTTATGTGAGTTACTGCATATATATATATATATATATATATATATATATATATACAAATCTTATAATTCTGTTAGTTGGGGAGCAGGGATTTTAGTAATGCTTAAAGTGAAACTTTAAAAATGCTAATTTATTTTAAATAACATGCCTGGCGGTACCCTGACCTTGCTGGTGCATTGGTGCATCTTTGACATGTATACAACTTACTACAGCAACATTGACTTTTACAAGGAAAAAGTGTTTAAATTGCCAGGAAAATGTTAGCTCCTGGTCGCTTTATTCTGTTTTTAAAAGAAGTGGCTGGGGATTCTCTTCATCTATACCAGACCCTTATCTTAGATGGCATGGGGGACCTTTACACACAAACAAAATTTCATAGTATTACCCTCCTAATTCATACCAAGCCCTTCAGGTCTCTTATGGATTTTAAGGGTGAACCCCATACAAAAAAATGATTAAAAACAGCATGAGCTCCTCCACAAAAATCCACACCAGACCCTTGTTTGAGCATGCAGCTGAGCAGGCCAGGAAAAGTGGGGATGAGCAAGTGCCCCTCAACAGGGGGGGTAACTGCTTGCCATGTTAATGAGGACAAGGGCCTCTTTCACCAAAACCTTGACCCAGTGGTTGTGGGTGTCCACAGGTGGAGGACTTATTAAAATATGGAAGCACCCTTTAACAACCAGATACCATCTCCCCATGCTATATCGCATGTCAAATGCCCTCAAAAAAGCACTCCTCCCTGGAATGCTCTTCAGAGGGCAACTCTTGTGATTCTGATCCCAAACAAAGTGAATTAAAAAGATTATTGATTATTTTCCTTTTGTACATTCTATCTATTTTTTCCTTTTTTTATATTTTATTGATTTACTTCTCCAAAGTTAAGACTTCTTTAGATGTGAATGAGGCTTAATGCATTTTTAAAATTTATATTATTATATATGGTATATAAACAAAGATATCTATATTCTCTAAAATCTGCATTTCCCCAAATTTTGTAAATATTATTTCACCATATAAACTGTATAACTAAAGAGGTATTGATACTGAAAAATATATCTATAATTTAAACCATAAAAGCTATCTAACTAAAAAATATACTGTATAACTAAAATATAATGAAAAATAACAAATTGACAAAAAATGTTAAATCTCCCCATACTATCTTTTTGATAGGTATTATAATAATATAAGAAAATATTTATTTATTTTATTAATTTAAATGTGATTGCTAAACAAACAGCTAATTGATTCTGGGGCACTGAAAATGAGGATTTACCTATACTTTGAGGAATCATGGTTTTTAAAGACTGTCATGAATATGAGGCTGTGAGAGTTTTCTCATTATCGTCTGCTGGGGTTTACTGCTCTCTGAATTGCTGTTGGGGAGATTTTCTTTCACTTCAGGTCATGTCAGGTCATAAAATGATAGAAAACATTCCCAAAAGGCAAATAAAACAAAATCGAAATATGTTTTATTTCAATATTGTTAAGAATATCGGGAAACTTTGGATATAGTCACAATACTATGCATGTCTCCAATGAAGAGAGAAAAGTAGATGTGGATGAGGAAGATGCAGATACTATTCCCTATGGCCAGTCATCACCTCCACAGTCAACTCCGAGCACCAGTTATCCATCCAGGATGAAAGAGGCTGATAAACGCCCAGTGTTCAAATCCAAGAAGCCAGTTAAAAAAAAGTTAATACACAAAATCAAAAATAACTACGTGTTTGGACAGATGTGATAGCAACTCTATGAGTCTTGTCACAGAGAACAAAGAAGAGAGGACACTTTCTAAGCTCACTGGAATCAGTGGTGTATTTTGGTTTTGTGCTGCCCTAGGCAAGACTAAAATCGCCCACCCCCCATGTAAATTTGTCCACCCCTTTATCTGTAATCTCCACCCCTTACCTCTTTAGGCTCCATTTGTTCCTATTAGAGTTCCACCTCTTCCTCTCTGTACATTAAAAGTGGATAACGAGTGAATATATTTTTCTGAGTCCCAGACTGCAGACACAGTGCAAGATATTGTCAGAGACTTCAGACATGGTGCAAGAGATTTCAGAGACTGCGGACATGGCGTAAGACAGTGGTTCTCAACTCCGGTCCTCAGGACCCACTAACAGGCCAGATTTTAAGTATTACCTTGGGGAGATGCAGACTAGAATACTGCAATCACTGAGCAGCAAAGGATATCTCCTGTGATGTATTTCAGTTATTCTGCAAACCTGGTGTCAGGACCTGGGATTGAACCTGGGACTTCTTCCATGTCTGGCATTGATCCTTCTCACTGAGCTATCTGAGATGCTGGACAGCTCCCTGCCTGATCTGTTGGATATTCTGCCTGGTCCATTAGACAAACCTGTCTTATGTCTTAATTGCTGGTGAACCTTGAACTTCTTGCTCCTCCCATGAACTTCCTTTATACGCCTTGTCTCTGCACTTCCTCTTTGCCAGGTTATTGTGCTTTCTTAGCCAGTGCCTTGCTTTGTCTTCCCTGTTGTTGTCCGGATTTGCTACCATTCGTTATCGACCCTTGGCTTGTTCCACGACTACTCTACTGCCTGATCCCAACCTGCAACTACTCATTACCGACCTTTTGGCTTGATTACTGACCACGCTCCCGTCTGATCCTTATCTGCTCATCCGCTACTGGACCCCAGTTTGCTAACACCCTGGTGGGGCAATCCTGAGGACCGCGACCTGGTACTGGCACGCAGCTAAGTCCATCTCCACCATCAGGAGCTCTGGTGAACACCGGTCGGTACTTAGATTCCGCACCTCAGGTGAGCCTGTGTCATCTGCCAGGGTGATTACGAAACTGCTATAGCAACTGGTCTTCGAGCCTGACGCTTGATCGTGACACCTGGCCTGTTAGTGGGTCCCGAGGACAGGAGTTGAGAAGCACTGGTGTAAGAGATTGTCAGAGACTGTGGGCACTGTGCAAGAGATTGTCAGAGACTGCGGACAGGGCATAAGAGATTGTCAGAGACTGTGGACACAGCACAAGAGATTGACAGAGACTGTGAACAGGGTGTAAGAGATTGTCAGAGACTACGGACATGGTGCAGAGATTGTCAGAGACTGCGGACATGGCTCAAGAGATTGTCAGGGACTGCAAACATGGCGCATGGTGGCTGAGTGATCACATCTGCGCTGTCCCTCCAGCTTGTAGAGCCTGACAATGTACATTGATCGATGTCAGCACACACTGCGCTCTGAGGAACATGCAAATCATCAGAAAGGAGCCAACACAGCATTCCACACACACAAGGACAGGGAGAGCTGTTGTGGTTAAATGAAGCTGAGCAATTTGGAGGAAGCAACTTCCACTCTTTCCATTCTCCATAGATGAGAGTGAGCAGAGTCCCTGAGAGACAGCCGGAGAGAGGAGGGAGGGGGGGTCCGCTCTACATGAACATTACTTGGAGGCTTAATAGGCAGCTAAACATCATCCACCTTCATCCATTCACCCTCAGCTGAGTCCACCCCCCCTGTAGTGACGCAACTGGAAATATGAAATATGCCGCCCAAGGCGAATGCCTTGTTTGCCTCACTGTAAATACTCCCCTGACTGGTGTATGACATGAGACAAATCCTCTCCCTCAGAACCATTCTAGCTCATAACTTACAATGCAGTGGTAGAGCCATTTCACAATAACTCAGAACCATTCTACCATAACTCATAACTTACTGCAATGCAGGGACATCTGAATAAAGCTGGAACATAACTGCCATAACTCATAACCAAATACAATGCAGTGACTTATGATTTTGGTTATGAGTATAGTAGAATGATTCAACATTTTGGTTATGGGAGGATGGTTAAGAGTTTTAGTAGAATGGTTATGAGTTATGGTAGGGATCTTTGTAGAGTTGTTCTATATACATGTCTGTTGTGTTTTGTTTTATTGTTTTAAATAAAACTTGCATATTTGCTGTATAAACATCCAACCAAAAAGGAAGCACATTCATTTCACCAGGGTTACATACTCTTCCAATAAAACTATTTTTTGGCAATTTTGCCATGTTACGCTTTTTCTTCAACATTTCTGTATTGCAAGATGAGTAAATACATGCAATAAGTATATATATGTATGTGTTTATTTTTAACCATGTATCAAGAAAATAAAAGAACCAACATATTCACTTGTACATGACTTTAAGTTTAAAGTGACAACATAAAATATTGGGTAGGCATGGGCCAAACACCCCCCCCGGTTTGGTTCGCACCAGAACTTGCGAACAGGCAAAAAATTTGTGCGAACACGTGAACCCTATTAAAATCAATGGAACTTGAACATGAGAAATCAAAAGTGCTCTTTTAAAAGGCTTATATGCAAGTTATTGCCATAAAAAGTATATGGGGACCTGGGTCCTGCCCTAGGGGACATGTATCAATGCAAAAAAAGTTTTTAAATCAATCATTTTTCAGGTGCAGTGATTTTAATAAAGATTAAAGTGAAAAAATAAAAATGAAATCCCCTTAGTATGCCTGTAAAGTAGCACACCTGTGCGATGTTTAGAACAGTGAAGAGCAAAATGACATTTGTAAAAGAAAAATTGTTATTTAAAATTACTCGTGGCTGTAATGTATTGCCAGTTCCTGGCAATATACATAAAAATCACTCAAAAACATTGCATGCCCCCCCCCCCCCCAGTCCATACCAGGCCCTTTGGGTCTGGTGTGGATTCTAAAGGGAACTTAGGTTTTTAAAAATGCGTTGGGGTCCCCCCAAGGTCTGTACCAGGCCCTTCAGGTCTGGTATGTATTTTAAGGGGAACCCCACATCAAAATTAAAAATAAATTGCATAGGGCCCCCCAAAGTCTGTACCAGGCCCTTCAGGCCTGGTATGGATTTTAAGGGGATCCCCTTGCCAATTTAAAAAAAAATGTCATGGGGTCCCCCCAAAATCCATACCGCACCCTTTTCTGAGCATGTAGCCTGGCAGGGCAGGAAGGGGGGTGAGCGAGTGCCCCCCCCGAACCCTAACAGGCCACATGCCCTCAACATGGGGAGGGTGCTTAGGTAAGGGTGGTAAGTAGGCATTTTGGTTAATTCACTAGTGGAGGATTGCACAGTCACTTTTAAAAACTTGGCTATCACTAGCAATGCACCCAAGATTTTGGAGTCACCTATTACTTGCACTTTGATACGAATATATTAATCAACTCCATCATTTGAACTTTTTTCACTTTAATACCAATATATATACATTTCTTGTTTGATTTTTTGCACAAAAGGTTGGACATTGATATATGGATTTTACACCAATTGATATGCACCTTACATTTGATTATATGCACTTTGTTTGCTTTTTATGCAGTGGCCAGTCATATATATGCACTTTATGTTTGGACTTTGATATATGGACTTTAAACCTTACGTTTGATTATATGCACTTTATGTTTGATTTTATACAAAGTGTTAATTCATCCTGACCCCTAGGGGCCAGTTATGCACTTTACGTTTGACTATATGTACCTTATGTTTGAGTTTTATGCAAAGTATTGACTCATTCTGACCCCTAGTGGCCAGTGTATAGAGTGTGGTTAATATATACACTTCTATACCGTATTGGGTACACCCCATAGCACCAGCAGCTCTGTTGGATAGGTTTACATTGCGCTGGCATAAGGAATATTCTTTTAGTCATTCAGTTTTTGACTTGTCTTTTATTGTAAAATAGCTCTTTTTTTTCTTCCGATTCTTCTTCTTTCTTCCTCCGGTCCTCCTCCATCTTCCTCTGCCCCACTCCTTATTCTGATCTTCTGCTTCGGTCTTCTTCCTCCCTCTCATCGTTGTCTTCTTATTCATCTTCTTCTTCCTCCACTTTCTCCGCCGTGGCTGCTGTGCCGGTCTTCAGTTTGACAGTTATTTTATGTAAATGGATGACCCCATCCCTCGGATGTCACATGCGTCAGAAGGGGCTGGGTCACTCGGTTACATCACTGGGTGGCCCTGCCCTTACCTATGAAATAACTGTGAAACTGAAGACCGCCCCTTCTGGGAGTCGCCTGTGGACAGCACAGCAGCGGCAGTGGCGGCGGAGAAAGAGGAGGAAGAAGAAGATGATGATGAGAGGAAGGAAGAAGACTGAAAGAAGAAGCAGAAGACCAGAAGAAGGAGCGGAGCAAGAGAAGATGGAGGAAGACGAGAGGAAGAAAGAAGAAGAATCGGGGGAAGAAAAAGAGCTATTTTACAATAAAGGACTTGCCTATTGTTTTTTGTAACACGACGCACCTTTTTTTGGTGAATGGGTAGGGGTACAATGTACCCCATACCCATTCACATGGGGGGGTCGGGATCTGGGCACCCCTTTTATTAAAAACAATCAGGCCTGCACTTAGTCAGCCCTGACTAAATTCCTCCTCACCTCACAAAAAAACTCTCACCAGCTCCTACCCAAGCAGGGGGCGCTACACAATATTTAAAATCATTTACAACAGCAGGGCCCATTCCTGAGCCCAATAAGAGTAACTGTGAGGAGTTAGTGTTCTGGCAGCACCAACACACAAGGCCCAATTTTTGGCACCTGTTTGACTGGAGCATATCATTACAACTTTTTAAATAATTTTCAACAGCATGGCCCGTTCCTGCACCCAACAAGAGTAACTGTGAGGGGTTACAGTGTTCTGCCACTGCCAACACCAAAGGCCCAAATTTTCTGCACCTGTTTTACTGGGGTATGTCATTACAATTTTTGAAATAATCTTCAAAAGCGGGGCCCATTCCTGCGCCCAACAACAGTAACTGTGAGGGGTTACAGTGTTCTGGCACCGCTAACACCCAAGGCCCAATTCTTCTGCACCTCTTTAACAGGGGCATGTCATTACAATTTTATAGAGTGCAGTCCCCATAGTATATATAATACAGTTCAGACTATATGGTGCAGTCAGTGTATTATATATAACACAGTGTATTTAAGTGGTTAAGGGGAACCCTATGACAGAATTAGAAAAGAAAAAGCACACGGGGTCCCCCCAAAATGCATACCAGGCCCTTTGGGTCTGGTATGGATTTTAAGGGGAACTCCACGCCAAAATAAAAAAAATTATGTGGGGTCCACCCCAAAATACAAACCAGGCCCTTATCTGAGAATGCAGCCTGGCAGCGCAGGAGGGGGCGTCCCCCCTCCAAACCGTACCAGGCCACATGGCCTCAACATGGGGAGGGTGCTTTGAGGTCGAGTGAGGGCATGATGGCCCCCACTCGACTCTATGGCCTTGGAGGATCAGAGCGACATCAAACGTCACTTCCGCCCAAGGGCCTTAAAGAGGCAGTTTTTAAAAAAAATTACATGTATTTAGTCTAAATGTTACATCTGAGGTCTTTTTGACTCCAGATCTCACACTAAAGAGGCCCTGTCCTACTTATTTCTATTACGTGGGATGTTTACATTTCTTGTAATAGGAATAAAAGTGATCATTTTTTTTTTTTGTAAAGGACAGTGTAAAAATAAAAAATAAATAGTAAAATAAATAAGAAAAAAAAAAAAAAATTTAAAGCACCCCGTCCCTCTGAGCTCGCAGGCAGATCGAACGCATACACAAGTCACGCCCACATATGTAAACGGTGTTCAAACCTCACATAGCGAGAGCAATAATTCTAGCACTAGAATTCATCTGTAACTTAAACTGGTAACCTGTAGACATTTTTAAACGTCGCCTATGGAGATTTTTAAGTACCCAAGTTTGTCGCCATTCTATAAGCGGGCGCAATTTTGAAGCATGACATGTTGGGTATCAATTTACTCGGTGTAACATTATCTTTCACAATATAGAAAAAAATTGGGCTAACTTTAGTGTTTTTGTTTTATCTTTTAATGCAAAAAAATAATTTTTTCCAAAAAAATTGCGTTTGTAAGACTGCTGTGCAAATACGGTGTGACATAAAGTATTGAAACGACCGTCACCCTCTAGGGTGTTTGAAAAAAATATATATAATGTTCGGGGGTTCTAAGTAATTTTCTAGCAAAAAAAATGATTTTAACTTGTAAGTTTGAAAAATAGGCCCAGTCTTTGAGTGGTTAATATAATAATTTTCAACTTTCACTGTAGTCACTTTCAATATTCAATCAGTTTCTGTTTGTTTCCCAATTCTTGTGATCCTGCAACCAAAATTAAAGGATAAAAATAACTCCGGTAGTAAATCAGCCCCATAGACTACAAATGTGTACATAAAATAAACAATAGGTGGCGCCCAAACACCAGGGAGGTCCATCAAAGAAAACCACTTTTCTGTACGAACTGGAAGAACAGCAATTTAATGGCTGCTTTTCCATTAACTTATTCACCTTTCTAAGGTACTTATTTTCAAGTTCCAGTCTGGAAATATAGTAGCATATAAAACAAATGAGCACTTCTCACAACATATGCATTACCAAATTATACAGAATTATAGTAAACTGCAGTTAACTGAATTGAGATGTGTAGCATTGCCAATGATTTGGGACTCAATTGTAAATATAAATGGAACAAAGGATATTTTAGCCTATTGCCTTTTATTAGTAATAGCTCCGTTGCTGACTTGTAGTATTTGCTGTGCTAGAAAACTGAGAACTGGAATCTGACTGGATAGGTGAGCAATCTTTTCCCTCTCCTTATATACTGTAAATGGGTCAAGTATATACAAAGAACATTTTCACTGCTACTATAAAGGGCCGGTTCACACATAGGCGACTTGTGCTCCGACTTGTGTTGCTGCAAGTCGCTTGACATTTGAAATATCATTGAGGTCAATGAGAGCCGTCTTAATGTACACTACTGAAGTCGCTGCGACTTCTAAAAAGGTTCCTGCACTACTTCAAAGAGACATCTATCTGACTTGTGCCCATAGAATTCAATGGAAGTTGCCTCCAAGTCAGATCCCTTATCTATATTGAAAATAAAGAAAAATAATTTACCCAGTGAATTACCCAGGCAACCCCCTCCCTCCCTTTTCCGATTGGCCACAGGCAAAGTCGCCTGGCATGGAGTCGCATTGTAAGTCGCCCAGAGTCGTGCTAAAGTCGCATTAAAATCGCCTAGCAAAGTCGCGCCTGAAGTCGGATTGCCCTGTGTGAACTGGCTCTAATATATACTGTATGTATATATTTAAAGTATACAATAACATATGTTATGCTACATGTCACATGTGAAACCTGTGTTTGGATACTGATATTTTTGCATAGTTACATTGGTCTAGCTTGGACCAATATAAGTATGTATGTGCCATACCTGACTGATCCCCCAGGAAACTGGAAATCACTGTAGTAGGCACTGCTACTGCAGTGATTACCGCTGTCTTCCTGCTCCCGTACCAAGCGGCTGCACTGCTGCTTATTGAACACAAGGGATTGATGTAAAAATGTCCATACCTAAAATTAAGCTTCAACTTTTGATAGAGCCTTTATTTTTTCCACATGATTTTACAGAGTGAAATTGCACAGCAGTGTTGTCACCCTGTGGACAGGGTAATCTTAGATGGACACATAGGCGTGCGCGCATAGGGTGGCAGGTGTGCCTGGGCACACCCTAATCACCCTGTACTGTGCAGATCCCCCCTGCTGCCTGGCTACAGAGAAAGGGACTGGGAAATCTCTGTCCTCAGTCTCTTTCTCTGTCTCAAACGTGAGACATCAGGGGTCTGGTTAGACCCCAGATATTTCACCAAAGCCCCGCAGCAGGGCTTCTAAAAAAAAAAATTGTAAAAAAAAATGAAATATAATATTGTAAAAAATAATAAAAAAACAAAATGTTAAAAATAAAAATAAACTACTGACACATATCTCTTGTGGTGCACACCGTAATGCAATAGGCTGCGCACACCTATGGATGGACATGTAGGGGGAGATTTACTAAAACTGGAGTGCTCAGAATATGGTGCAGCTGTGCATAATAGCCAATCAGCTTTTAACTTGAGCTTGTTCAATTAAGCTTTGACAAAAAGGCACCCTTTCACACGTGTGCCTCCACTAAGCAGAATCCGCTTGCTCAGCAGGGGATCTCTCCTCTGATCTCCACTGTGCAGGCAGACGACAGGTCCGCGTCAGTTCCGCTATCCTCTATGGGGCAATCAGATGGACACGGACCGCCTTTCCGTTTCCATCCGAAGCTGTCTGATCCGATCTGCCAGACGGATGGCAAATAGGACCACCATCTATCTGATTTTGGCAGACAGGATTGGATTGTGGACATGTGTCTGCTGACATCCGCCGCTCCATAGAGGGCAATGCAGGGTCCAATCAGGTCCAAAAAAATGGCCACTCCCCCCACCTATAACTGGCCTTCGCAGCAAGGAGCACATGCGTTGCCCTTCCATGTGCTCCTTACTGTGAAGGCCAGTTATAGGTGAAGTCAGTGGCCATTTTTTTGTACTGTTGGAATACTGGTGAGGGGATGTACTGAACACCTTTGCTGGCATTGTGCTATATGCTGGGTGCGCCCCTGTGCCTTTAAGGAGGGATGGGCTCCTTCCAGGCTCACCTACCCTCTGCCTATCCATTATAATGCATGCTCTTCTCCTATGGAGGCTCTCAGAAATGTATAGAGTTAGGGCTACAAATAACACTGGGGTTATATTAGTAATTTACTGCGCTCCCTAATAGGCCAGCAGCTGACACTACAATCCAACCAATTGTGAAGATAAACTAGATCTAAAGTGCCGCGCTTCAAGGTGTACTCTCTAAATAATGTGAATACAAGGATATAACTCACATTATGAAAGTGCACTGTGCATAAAAACCATAGATACATGTAAATAGATACATTAATTCTCCTACCACATAAAGTACACTGTGCATCAACATATAACCAAATAGCTTATAGTGAAAAATTCATATTGATTATGATCTGAAAGTTAAAAGAAATCTAATATTAAGTTAAATGAATTTCAAAGAGTTCATAATCATGAGAAATCAAATATTGAAAAAAAAGTTCATGAAGTTTTTATGAAAAAAACTAGCATCAAAAGGTGTTTTGTTCCAAATCACAGCAAAAAACACCAGTGTGTCCCCTGCCAAAGGAAAGATTGGGTACGCTTACCCTAAGGAAGCTAGGAATAAGCCCATAGTAATAAGCATCCAGCCAGTAGTATATTGATGGTAACCAGAGGAGGGCAGCAGGGGGTCCTTGTAGACAGGCATGCCACTTTGCACTTCCCGAGTTTCAATTCGCATAAAAAACAAGAGACCTCCACATAGCGTAAAACTGTCAGATTTCCAATTTATTAAAAAGTATTGCACTTACATGTCATCCCGGATTACAGGCATGTATAAAATCAAATCCTCTTTGTGGTCACATGAACATAGACTGTACACAATGGTCTGGAGTGGGCTTTCTTTCACCCAACGTGTTTCGTCAGTATAGACTTCAACTGGGGTGGTGTGCCTGTCTACAAGGACCCCCTGCTGCCCTCCTCCAGTTACTATCAATATACCATTGGCTGTATGCTGGATGCTTATTGCTACGGGCTTGTTCATAGCTTCCTTAGGGTAGGCGTACCCAATCTTTCCTGTGGTGGAGGACACACTGGTGTTTTTTGTGGTGATTTGGAACAGAACACCTTTTGATGCTAGTTTTTTTCACAATTATAAACTTTATGAACTTTATTTTCAATATTTGATTTCTCATGATTATGAACTCTATGAACTTTATTTAACTTAATATTTGATTTTTTTGAACTTTTGGATCATAATCAATATGACACTTTTCACTATAAGCTATTTGTTTACATGTTCATGCACAGTGCACTTTATGTGGTAGGGGCATGAATGTATCTATTTACATGTATCTATGGTTTTTATGCACAGTGCACTTTCATATTGTGAGTTATATCCTTGTATTCACATTATTTAGAGAGTACACCTTCAAGCGCGGTACTTTATATATAGTTTAACCACTTCACCCCAGAATTTCCCAGTTTAGGACCAGAGCACTTTTTGCGATTCGGCACTGCGTCCCTTTAGCTGACAATTGCGCGGTTGTGCGATGTTGTACCCAAACGAAATTTGCGTCCTTTTTTTCCCACAAACAGAGCTTTCTTTTGGTGGTATTTGATCACCTCTGCGTTATTTCTGATCACCGCTATAAACAAAAGAATAGAGACCATTTTGCAAAAAAAACCCATATTTCTTACTTTTTGCTAAAATACAAATCCCCAAAAAAATATAAAAAAAATTTTTTTTCACCGGTTTTGGCCGATTTATATTCTTCCTCATATTTGTGATAAAAAAAATCGCAATCAGCGTTTATTAATAGGTTTGCGCAAAAGTGGCTGCGTTTACGGATGGTGAGAATTAATTTCTGGGGTTTTTATTTTTTTTATTTTTTACTAGTAATGGCGGCGATCAGCGATTTTTAGCGGTACTGCGATATTGGGGCGGACATGTCGGACATTTTTGACACTTTTTTGGGACCATTGACATTTATACAGGGATCAGAAATTTAAATGTCCACTGATTACTGTGTAAATGTCATTGGCAGTGAAGGGGTTAACCTGCAGGGTGTAGTGAAGGGGTTAACTATGTTCCCTGGGTGTGTTATAACTGTGGGGGGGGGGGGGGTTGGGTTACCATGGGCATGAGAGATCTAACTGATCCCAGTGACAGGGATCAGTAGATCACGCATGCCCGCACTGTCAGAATGGGGAACCGCCGTGTTTACATCAGCGGTTCCCCGTTCTTTGCCTGTGGCTGCTCATCGGGGCCCGCCGACAGACATCGGGTCCGCCCGAGCCGCGGGCACACTCCTCAGGAGTGCGGCAGGCTCGTGTGCGCGCCCCCTAGCGGCCATTCGCAGATCGCTGTCTTTTTACGGCGATTCGCGGCCACACTGTCACCGTAAATAGATGGTAGGCAATGTGGAACTGGTTAAAAAATACCGGGGTACCTTGTCACAGCCTCTGCAGCTTACGCATGTATTTGCAAATGGTGTGCAAACTAAACCCCTGTTTTTAAAGCAAACTGTTAGGTAATTTGGTTGGTAGCAGGCTGGCTGGCAAGTTGAGCTGGGAATTTCTTTGGTTTTGTTTTACATCTGATCAGGTTCGCCTGAAAAAATTGACAGGCTGACCTGATCGGACAGACCGTGTGAAAGGGGCCTAAAACCTGGAAGCTGCACCAGATTTTGCATGCTCCAGTTTAAGTAAATTCTCCCAATGTTTTTTTTGAAAACCATTTGAAGAAACGTTGACCATTGACCATATGGTTTGTCCCAACCCTTTTCGTTTTTATTAGACAGAATGGCCTGCATATAAATGTGGAGAAAGCTAAAGGAGAACTATAAACAGTAATACTATCATTGCATGTATTATCCTCGTACAGTTATTTTATGTGCAACAAGAAGGTGAGGTATACACCCCCAGCTATACACCTGTAACAGAAACTGGAAATGGCTACCTGTGAATCTACAAGTCAGACTCAGAAGAGACTGGAATTACCCCAGGGATATCCTCTCTAAACTCACAATATGTAGCTTGCATATTATTACTTGCATAGATTTGCTTTAAATGTGCGAATGTGTTTTTTTTTTTTTTTTACAGATGGAATTTACAGTCTTTTTTATAATGTAGAATGCATTCCCAGACCAGGAATGTCCACAAACCACTCACTTATGAGTAAACAAAACACACACAAGGACATTTGTTTAAAGAGGACCAGGCATGACTGGTCTTGCATAGCAATCTAAATATTCAGTCTTAAATCATTGTCATCATCATCATCAGTTGTACAGGCATACGTATGAAAAATGTATATTTTATGGGCTTTACTTCTTTTGAGTCTTACTCTTCAGCCTGAGTATCAGGAGTCACAGATCACTTTGATTCTGACATTTGCTGCCTTGTCAACTTCCTGACCTCACACATGGCTAGAGATTTATCAACTGATGCCAACAAATCTGTACAAAACAGAACAGTGAAATAGATAAAGATATACTAAAAGATTGTGACATGATTCATAAATTCCATCTTCTGCTGCTTAAATGTAGCACTGGCACAATATAATAACAAACGTGTCAATTTCCCAAAGTGTATGCAAGCTCTAGCAATGAAGTTCTCTGATACACTGCCTTTTGGTCTGTTATTTATACCATTGAATGCATGCTTTTATATCTGTTCCAAAAGTGCCGAAAAAACTGTCAAAATCCAGCATTGTCCTGTGTCTTGGTGCACTCTGCAGTGTTATGTCAAACAATGTTATCAGGAATTTTCTTAAGACAAGGGTGACAACACTGCTTCTCCATAAATACATTGTAGTGCAGGGGTAGGCAACCTGCGGCCCTACAGCTGTTGTGGAACTACATTTCCCGTGAGGCATTGCAAGGCTGGCAGTTACAATTGCTCCCAGAGGCATGATGGGACTTGTAGTTTTGCAACAGCTGGAGGACCACAGGTTGCCTACCCCTGGTGTAGTGGGTGTTCTCACCCTAGGAGAGGAAAGTGTTTTATTGGCACGATCATTCGGTGAACATAAAGAGAAAAAGGACTGAAAAATTACAACTAATGCAACTACCTTTTCTAAGGACTGGTAAACTGTAATATGTTACGTTTAAAGTGTTACTAAACCCACAACAGTAAAATCAGTCTGTATATGCAGTATAGCATGCTTGTTATACTCACTGTGGAACTTAAGGGGTAAACCCTCTGCATTGTGTAAAAAAAGGCTGCTTTATCCTGTATGCATAAATGTTTCCCTCCTGCACTGTCTATCTGGGTATAGCAGCTAGCACACAGGCAGGGTAACCAATCTGCACATGCTCAGTTGTGTCTTTAATGCTGGAGTGAACATTTACTTGTTCTCAGAGATAGCCCGGTCACATGATATTGACATCACACATGTGGGCGTGTATACAGGCTGTAGTGGAAATCTCCTCCTATCTGAACTCTCAGCACTGCAGAAACTTTGCAGGTTATCATGTAGCAGTGGTATACAGATCAACTAAAAAGGTATATAGTGGCAGTATTTTAATGTAAAAAGATGATTTATAAGCTAGGAGGAGGTCACATATCACCTCATAGTTACTTGTCAAACACCATCTGGAAAGATCCACAGGTGACCTATTCTCAGAGAGGCAGCAAGGGATGCCATGTGTGTAAATGAGCTCCTAACTAGTGTTGAGCGAACCCGGACTGTAACGTTCGGGTCCGTACCGAACTTTCGGGTGTCCGTGGCACGGACCCGGACCCGGACATTTCAAAAATCGTTCGGGTTTCGAGTAAATGTGTGTACCGTAGGGAACGACGGAGAGACTCTTATCCAGTGGACACCTAGAAAGGTCTACCACAAACTGTTCATTGATACTCCACTATACACTGGAGGAGGATCGAATATTTAGTAGAAAAATGTAATTTTATGACGGTGATATATGGAAAAATCAACTAGACATATGGTGACGATGTACTATTGGACGTTTCAAAGACGTCACGACTCTCAAGTCTATCCTCCTCTAAAGGTGATGTCGGACATATGTGCGGGTGTACACACTACAGTTATAGTACACTGGCCCGATAGAGACTCTTGTTCATTTACAAGTGAGGTC
>BLSH010262975.1:254964-273666 GCA_018402905.1 Glandirana rugosa
AGAGCTGGTTCTGGCCTGGACTTTCTGGTCCACTCAAACTCTGCTCCACCTGCATTAAATGACCAGGAAGATATCTCACTTGAGATTGATCCTGGATCTCAGAGGGAGAAAGTTGAGAGAGCTCTGTGTGCTAATTTAGACTCTAAGAACAAGGTTTGCAATGTGCTTGTGTTTTGTGGGTGGCTGGGACAGCCCCACACTGTATAGAGAGGAATCTGTTTGTTTAGCTTAGCACCAGATGGCGAGGTTTTGTTTTCTGTTTTTGTTTGTGTGTCACGTACCTGGTGGTGGAGACTGTCTTGTGCAGGGAACAACCGCTCTTGCGCACCCGATTCAAGGACCCCTGGTAGTGGAGACAGAGGCCCAAGAGTGCGGGATGGCACGAGGGCTGGAGGGTCACCGATGGTGTAGTGAGGCTCCAGAAGACGTGCAGGTAGAAGGATGGTCGTACAGGCTGGGTCGGCAACAGGCAGGCAGGAAGGTACAAGAGGATCAGGCAAACGGGTAGTCAGAGTCCAAGCAAGGTTCGTTAACGGGCGGGCAGCAGAGGTACAAAGGAGCAGTCAATCGGATGGTCGTGGGTAGCCGGGGTCGGTGCAGGTAGCAGAACAGCAGGTCAGGGCAAGCCGGGTCAACAGGAGGCAGAACAAACACAGGAACAGGTATCAGGAGCTGAGGCTTACAGGTCGGGAACGCTGTAGAACGAGCAGCACTTGCTGAGGGAGTCTCCAGGTTTAAATAGCCCCATTTGGCGCAGTTTCCGGCGCGTGCGCGCGCGAACGCGCACAGGCGTGCGCACCACCGCGGAAACACATTTTTTAGCAAAATGTTCCTTTCCTAACATTGTGTTTTAAACTTGAAAACCTGAAAAATAATAAACCTGGCAAGCCACCAAATTTTAAATAAACTGACATACATGCTGAATCTTTTCCCATGAAAAGTGATCCCCACGAGCTAATCTCCCACAATATATATATATATATATACAGTATATATATTTATATATATGTGTATATATATATATATATATATATATATATATATATATATATATTGTAACAGTATAACTGCAGTTCTGCATTAACTTTAGCTCAATGTTCAGGATTCATCCTGGACTACTCTGACCCACTTTCATCCTGGTTAGACCTCAGAAATGATTACTAATGAGCTTTTGAGCTGGGGGATGAGAATGGATGTTGTTTCGTTTAAATCGGGGATCAGCAAACGAAGTAGATCATGACCAGGTGTCTAGTAGATCATGGTCGGGACTTGCTGACCCACCATCCCAGAGCATTAAACTGAGTGCAATGCAGAGGGACTACTTGTAAAGTTGGGGCTGTGGTATGAAGCAAGAGCCGCATAAGCTGATGCCTTCTCTGTAGTGCTGGCTCCTGTCTCATGCAGAGTGATACCAACTGTACTCCACCTCTGATCTCAGCTAGCGGTCTCCAGAGTGGTGCCAGCAGCAGGGAAGAAGAGATCTTCAGGTCAGTGTGAAGCAATACAGTGGGCATAATTGTATAAGGCTGCTTTCACACTGATGGGCTACTGTTTACCTGTAGCAGGGGAGCAGTGCAGTGTATCTGCAGCTTTCCAGGGCTTAGCCATAAAGTTATATTATATCCTGCAGTTTTGGTGCACTTTCTGAAAGCGCACCAAAAATCTTGAATGCTTTTTTTAAAACCATGATTGCTGTGTAGTACGGCAATTAGAGGTTTATCCACTTGCCGACCGCCCGCCACAGCGTGACGGCGGCAAAGTGGCTCCTTATCGCAAACCGCCATCACGTGATGGCGGCCGTGATAACTAGCATTGTGAGCGCACGTGCACCGCCGGAGGCACACTCGCACGCTCACTGTGTTCCAGGGGGGGTCAGGGAGTGGGTAGGGCGGACTCGATCTCCACCGGCTATCTGCGATGGCCCCCCTGCAGTGAAAGAACGGAGGTTCGTGTATGTAAACATGGATCTCTGTTCTGACAGAGGGGGCAGGACTGTGATCACAGGCTTTCTGTATATAGATAACTCCCCTTCCCCTACCAGCCCCCATGCAGTTAAAACACACTGAGGGAACACAGTTACACAGTTAACCCTTAGGGCGCCCCCTCCAGGTTAACCCCTTCACTGCCAATGGCATTTACACAGTAATCAGTGCATTTTTATAGCACTGATCGCTGTATAAATGCCAATGGTCCCAAAAAAGTGTCAAAATGGTCCGACATGTCCACTGCAATATCGCAGTACCGCTAAAAAGCGCAAATCGCTACCATTACTGGTAAAAAAAATAAATTCTTAAACGCGGCAACTTTTGCGCAAACCAATCAATAAATGCAGATTGCGATTTTTTTTACCAAAAATATGAGGAAGAATATAAATCGGCCAAAACTGATGAAAAAAAATGTTTTTTTATATCTTTTTTTTTGGTTTGTATTTTAACAAAAAGTAAGAATTTTTTTTTTTTTGTTGCAAAATTGTTGCTCTTTTTTTGTTTATAGCGGCAATCAGAAATGAAGCAGAGGTGATCAAATACCACCAAAAGAAAGCTCTATTTGTGGGAAGAAAAGGATGCAAATTTTGTTTGGTTATAACGTCGCAAGACCGTGCAATTGTCAGTTAAAGCGACGCAGTGCCGAATCGCAAAAAGTGCTCTGGTCCTAAAGGGGGAAATCCTTCCGGGCTGAAGTGGTTAAATCAGGTGTGAGGTGACACTGTGCCTGGTGATCTTTGACTTCTCCCAAGTTGTTCAGGTAGATCACCTCTTTAAGGTTGCCTACCCCTGGTTTAAATTATCTTATCTCCATGTATTAGCTTGTTCACGTATAGAAAATACTTCGTAGAAATGTTTGTCAGACCACATACAGTATATTTAAATTTTATATGATTTCCGAATGTAGTCAATACTCCAGCCATCCATTACCATTTATGGCCATCAGTATTTCTTTGCTAAATATATAGACGTCATTGAGAGGAAGCTGTAATCATTCAATAAATGTCTGCCTTGTTACTTTAGATTATAGTTAAGTCATTATTAAGTAATCTAATTTATCTTTGTCAGTCTCTCATGCAATGAATCCTTTTGTACAAAAATGCAGCCAATTAATGACATTAAGGTTATTTTAAGATCTAGTGTAAGAGCCATCATTTATTTACACACATATGTATGATGTCATTAGTTTTAGCTTAACACTAAAAGCTGTTTTTAGAAAGTGATCTATGGCTACAACCATTGTTTTTACCTATAATATCATCTATATTTATGTCATTCGCTCTACGTAATCAATTGAACTATACAACATCCTATTGTTCTTTTTTTATTCGTGTTGGCCAAAAACGATTTGTCTGATTAAATAATTTTCAGTAATCTTTAGGAATTTGAAAATTGGCTTGGGAAAATATATCACATGATTTCAGTCTCCCCTGGAAAAGTCGTTGACCATAATGAAGTTATGTTTTATTAGCAGTACTAATAGAACTTGTTAAATACTCTAAAATGGACAAGATGAACATTACAAAAAAATAAAAAAAAAGTATGGATTTTTCATTGCAGTTGTGTACTGTGTACTTGTAGTTCACTGTTCACATTGGGGTTGATTTACTAAAGCTTGAAAGTGCAAAATTTGGTGCAGCTCCACACAGAAACCAATCAGCTTCGATGTTTTATTGTCAAAGCTTGATTGACCAAGCTGAGGTTAGAAGCTGATTGGCTAGCATGTACAGCTGCACCGGTTTTTGCACTCTCCAGCTTTAGTAAATCAACCCCATTGTGTACATTACAGTTCACTTATTCTAGCTCCAGAGTATGGTAACAAGTTCCCCTACACTGCTAGTCATTGATTCTAGGTGCACTGATACAAAGTGGACAAGCTGTCTCTTTAAGCCAGGGGAAGGCAACCTCAGCACTCCAGCTGTGGTGAAACTACAAATCCCATCATGCCTCTGCCTCTAGGAGTCATGCCTGTGATTGTCAGGGTCTTGCAATGTCTCATGGGACTTATAGTTTCACCACAGCTGGAGTGCCGAGGTTGCCTGTCGCTGCTTTAAGCCTCTCCACTACGGACTTGGTGTTCCCTGTGTAACTATGAATAATGATCTAGTTTGTGTACAGGTAATAGGATAGGTATCTGACTGATGTAGGAGGGGAATGACACAAGACAGTTGGCTCAAAAGGGTAGGAAGTACAGTGGTACCTCGGTTCACGAACGCTTCTGCTCACAGACAACTCGGTTCACGAACAGAAGAGTTCACAAAAATTTGCTTTGGTTCGTGAACTCCGCTTCGGTTCACAAGCTGGACAATCTGTCTCTTTAAGTCTCTCCACTACAGACCTGGTGTTCCCTGTGTAACTATGAGTAATGATCTAGTTTGTGTACTAATAAGGATAAGTATCTGACTGATGTAGGAGGGGAATGACACAAGACAGTTGGCTCAAAAGGGTAGGAAGTACAGTGGTACCTCGGTTCACGAACGCTTCCATTCACAAACAACTCGGTTCACGAACAGAAGAGTTCACAAAAATTTGATTTGGTTCGTGAACTCCGCTTCGGTTCACGAACACGATTTGCAGCCATTTTCAATGCTTTTCCCTGCTCTGGTGAGATTGTGGGTCACAAAGAGACACTAAAAGTGTACAGTA
Source organism: Glandirana rugosa (assembly GCA_018402905.1). Taxonomy (NCBI): domain Eukaryota; kingdom Metazoa; phylum Chordata; class Amphibia; order Anura; family Ranidae; genus Glandirana; species Glandirana rugosa. Next base: position 259,596 of record BLSH010262975.1, read on the forward strand.
ATGTGAAGAAACTTAGGGCCGGTTCACACATAGGCGATCCGACATCAAGGGCGACTTTGCTAGGCGATTTGAACGCTACTTCAAGACGCTACTTCATGAAGATGAATCTCTCCATCAGGGACTTACTGTAAACAACAATAAAAACTCAATGGGTTTTAGCACTTCCCTACTTAATCTAAAATTAAAAAACATGTTGATTTTAGCTATACTTTAATTGTAAACGGTGCAGTGTTTTTTTTTTTTATAAATTATACATTACACTGTTATTATATTATTTGTGAAGACTTTTTACCTTTAGATTGGTCCACTTAATACTGTGGTGTGCTCTTATAGGTACTGTTTTATTGGGTTTCTATACTCCTTCACTGTATACTGTAGCTGCTTTAACCTGTACAGTTGGATTTTTCTTTGTACGTTCTCTTTTTTCTGGGGTCAAATCCCTACTTCCTAAAACAATTTTGGTGATTGGTTGCCAGATGTCATATACAAAATTAGGCATCTGTGGTGTTGATTTGAAGGCTAATGGGTTTGGAGTGCACGTTTTTTTGTCAATAAGTGTTTATTGAGTTTTTGGAAAACATACAGGTTATTCCGCTGTTAGCGGACACAAATGAGAGGGTGTCCTTAACATATTTTAAAAGAAAATGCGAACATAACAAATAATACACAACAGTTGGTTCACTAGTAATATGATCATCACATACTCCTTGTAATAGGATACTGGCTTACAATGTAATGTAGGTCAAGGTAGAGAGAAAACATACTTAAGAGGCTAATGTCAATTATTGGTCCAGATGGACCAGGGTTCCCACAAGGAGTCAAAGACTGACACCCAGCCAATCCACGACACAAAAGTGCGTTTGTAAGAATGGTGACGTTTGACAAATGTAAACTTCTGAAGAGTTAAGATTGTCCTAGGCTTTCCAGTGTTTGGCTATCATGAACCTGGCAGTGACCAGGATATGCGTGACAACTTTGCGAAAAGAGCAGGGTATGTTATTGATATCAAGGCTCAGGACAGCCAAAGCTGGACTGGGGCGTCACTATGCCTGTCACATCTGAGATTATTGTAAAGATTTTGTTCCAGAAGCCTGCAATGTTTATAAGATTTGGAGAATATTGCCAATTTGGCCACATCCTGGACCAACATAGTGGGGAGTGAGAGGAATAGATCTGAGCTAGTCGGTAGGGAGTGAAGTACCAATGGAGAGAGCCCTTTTGTGTCAACTCCCAATGATGGACACAATAATAATAATTGTTTAGGGAAACGCACTATAGGAGGAGGGGATGTCGACAGGAGGTGCTGTGTTCTGAGATATGTGTAGAGGTCTTTCCCGGGTTTCCATGCTAAGGAGTGAACTGTCTCTCATTACGTCTCTCATTATGTCATCAAGGACCTTGATTCCTTTCGATATCCAGGACTGGAGGGTTATGTGTGGTATAAATCAAACAAGGTTAGTTGGCTACGTGCTGCTCAATGCAATAAATGTGAATAGGGACAGGTGATGATTAAACAGCCATTCCCATGAAAAAAGGTGGTACAAAGGAGACTAGCTGCTGCTACCACTATTGTATGTTGCACATATTGGAATTTCCTAACAAGGAAGGCTTCCTTGTTAGGAAATTCCAATATTGAATTAGGGATGTAGGTACCTATATCAATTCTTATTATTTGAGCTGAGTTTATGATAGTATGTTGCACATATATGAATGGTATTTATGGAGAAATTGTGGAAATGCTGCTATAAAGTGTTATATGAAACATGCATTTCTAGTGGAAAAAGCAAATACATATACAGCTCACATGTGTAATATAACTGGATGATGGAAACTCCATTAATACTAACATCTAAAGAGTCCACGTTACTGATAATCTAGCTAGTTTAAATAGTGCTCTTCTTAGTGCATGAATAATCACAACATTATTAATAAATGAGTAGATGAGTAAACAAAAATAATAAAATATACATAAACAATATAAAGTAATGTGACTGAGTCTCTCTTGTAATTCGGATATTTCCACATAACGTGCAAATGACAGCTGCTAACACAAAGTGCTTGTGCTAAATAATGCAAAAAGTAGCAAATAAAAACATCCGCTTCCTGCAGGGTGAACGAGGATGTTACCCTCTCGTACTGTGTCTGTTCTTCCTTATTGTATATATTGCTAGTGCAAATCAAAGGTGTTCCCTCCACCAGGTGAAGTGAAGGCTCACCTCATTAAGCGACCCTACCGGGTCTAGCCACACATATATATCAAATGATCACACTCAGGTAGGTGCGTCTCCTTTAAGGATGATTCCCTAGAAGCACTCGATCTCTGTCTCCTGCTGATAATCGATCTGGTGTTAAGGAAAGAAATTGGTCTAAAGTTGTCAGAGGACATGGGCTCCTTGCCAGGTTTGGAGTCATTTTTGAGATTGTATAGGGTGCCATAGTAGTCTGCCAATGAGTACGCTATGTCCTGGGGGTTAATGAGTTTGTGGTTAGTGAGAGGGTGGAGGAGGTAGGATATTTTCGTTTTGGCTTTTTGGGACTTAAGTCTGTTGGCCAGGAACTTACCAGCACAGTTACCGTTTGCATAATGCTTTATTTTGGGGGTTCTTGCAAACTTATCATATTGTTCAAATAAAAGACCTCTCAGTTCAAGTCTAAGTTTAAGGGGAGTGGAGACGCATGCAGAGTCAGAGATTGCTTTATTAGCTGATTCCAGCTTACAAATTTCAGAAAGGACTGCATCTAATAGTAGATTGTATTGTTTCTTGGCTTGGGCTCATGCTTGAATAATTACTGCTTTCATATAAGCCTTATGGGTTTTCCATAGTAAGGAGGCATCCTCAGAAGAGGCAGCATTCACGTCAAAGTAATCCCAGAGATTCTGAGAGAGCAGTTTAACATTAGAGTAATGCGGATAACTTTAGAGTTGCAGAGCCATAGGTGAACTGGAGGACAGGAATCCTTCTCCTCCACATATGAAGAAATAACGGCATGGTCAGACCATGTGATGCACGAAATGGAGCAGGAGGAGGCCTGTTGAAGTAGGCATGAGTGTATGTGGCATGCCTTGGGGGGAAAAAGGTATAGTTCCTTTCAGCAACATGTTGGTAGCACCAGACATTGATGAGGTCTTCAGAGTGGAGTAAAGGGTGAAGGATGTGCACTGATCTTCTAGGCAGCTTGGAGGAGCTCATTGCAGAGTCCACTGTTAAGTTAAAGTCCCCGCATAGCAACAGCCGGCCGTATTTAATGTCTATTTTGCAGAGTGACTTTCCGAAGAAGCGGAGTTGGTGAGTGTTCGGGGGCTTACACATTCACCAGGATGTTTGGTTATGCATTTATGTCGCAGGTTAGGACAATCTATCTGCTGTGCAGGTCTAAGTGTCTTTGGGACAGAAAGCCAGAGAGTTCTTAATTGCCAAGAGTAATGCTTCTGTTCTGTATGGATTGTTCAATAAAAACTTTTCTGTTAATTGCCATGAGTGCACCATGCTTCTTACAAGGGGCTGAAGTGAAGAAGATATGTGGAAAATCTCTGTGGCCACATCTTGGAAGAGTGTGAAAGTGGGTCTCCTGTACGCAGAGAATATCAGCCTGGAGGTAGAGGCTTCCTTCCACATCAAGGATTTTTCTGAGTGTTTCAGGCCTCTGGTATTCAGAGAGATTATTTTAAACCCCACGTGAGGAAGGAAAGTAATTGGTTGAAGGTCTAGACTCAGTGGGAGGTATTATTTGTCGCAGCAGGAAAGAGCATGACCCCCATGAGGGCTTTGAAGAGGGAACTTGGTGCCAAGGAGAGATGGTGGTAGATGCTTGAGTACAGAGTGCATCTTCAAGTGCAATGGGAATATTGTTAATGTACAGTATGATGTAAGCAATCCGAGACAGCCAAAGGCCTCAGCAGAGCAGGGGCAACCAATTGTAAGATCTAAGTAGAGCAGTAACATAAAAATAAAAAGGAGGCTCCTATAAGAACCCTGCGTGCAGGTAAAGTGCTGAACTGTTAGGGGGATAGTAAGGAAGAGACAATAAACTCCCAGCTGGGGAATTATATGGTTGAGGTACCCTACAGGAGCAGTTAGGACTCACTTTGAGCATGACGGTTAGGAGATCTCCTGTATGAGACCACTTGCCAGTTTGATGCGATTGTATGAGGGTCAGCAGAGCCAGGAAGGGGAGAACTTTCTTCTTGAATAATATATGTGTCCTCACCTGTTATTTATATACACAACATAGGTGTCCTAAATTAATTAGTAATTTAGCCTTCTCCTGCTAAACATTAAATTGTATGTGCATTTAGTTGTTTGTGATTGTACACATAAACTAGTGCATACATTAATATATATAAATTGCTCTATAAATCATAAATCATGAAAAAAGTTCATAAAGTGCTCTGTGCAAAACGGGACTTCCAAAGCCCCATTTGACGACACAAATGGTGCAGGCAAATGATGACAACAGTTCTGAAATCATAAAGTTCTTGATATGCAGGATTTTCTTATGCAATTTTCCGTAGATGAGTAGATGATAGTATCAGTGCTCTTTAAGGTGCAAAACACTTGTGCTCCCCTTTAGATACCCCACTTATCAGATGGCGTCACCCCTGCAGGGGTAAAACGCATGGACGCCAGTCTTTGTGGAGTTGGAGCTGCTTGCTGGACTTCTCCCTGCTGTGCTGTTATGTTCCTTAGTGTTTGTCCATTACCAAGGATAAAACAAAATAAGACTGGATAGTGTAATTCCGTATATATAGTTACATAGTCAGGTTGAAAAAAGACACTTCTAGTGAGAAAGAAAAAATAGAAAAATGATATATAACCTTACAATCCCATATACAATCCTTCACCAACAGTTGATCCAGAGGAAGGCAAAAAACCCCAGCAAAGCGTGATCCAATTTGCTATAGCGGGGGGGGGGGGGATTCCTTCCTGATCCCCTGAGAGGCAATCAGATTCACCCTGGATCAACTTTACCTAAAAATGTTAGTACCCAGTTAATATATTTGAAGATTTTTTTTGGGTTTGTCCTACTATGTTTTGCAATCTGTCGTTCGTTTTGAATTTTTTCATCCTTGATTTCCTTTTTACATATTTTGTTATATTCTTTGTAACAGTTAAAATATGAGTGTTCCTTCAATTTTATATTTCTTAAATGCTCTTTTCTTATCATTTATAACTTTTTTAACTTTACCCATGAGCCACATAGGTTTTATTTTTAGCCTTTTAAACATATTGCCCATGGGAATATACTTTGCAGTGAGTTCTCATACAGTCTTTTTGAAAAATTCCCATTTTTGTTCTGTGTTCGTCGATGCCAATATTCCCTCCCAGTCTAAGTCCTGGAGAGCAGTCCTCATCCTTGTAAAATGTGCTCTCTTAAAATTAAATGCTTTTACCTTTCCCGTATATGTTAGTTGCTTGCAGCTTACATTAAATGAAATCATGTTATGGTCACTGTTACCCAGATGTTTTTTATATAAATATCATCACTCCATTACTTCTCTCCAGCACTTCACTTAGTTGCCAGCTTCAAAGGAAATTTATCAAGCTTCTCTGTTCCTTTCTCTTCACCGCAGCTAGCACATGGTGAGGCCTACTAACAGTAGAACCTCTAGAACACCCATTACAGGCCAGGGATCAAGGGCCCCTGAATGTGTAGCAAAAGCACTTGAGTGCTAGCTGGGCTATTGATGGACTACAACTCCCAGCCCATCCCTCTTCCAGGTCCCACTGATCTGCTTTTCCTCAGTGACTCTCCTTTCCCTGAACTGGCTCCCAAGGCTTTCCCAGACTGTCCACTATTCCTCTCCCAGCTTGCTCCAGCACTTTAGGTGGATCACTTTAAAGTCTCTCACTGTTTAGCACCTCCGCTGTCCTCCTGTTCCCCTGTGCAACTCCAGGAATCACCACCACTCCTGGCTGCACCCAAACCTCCAGGCCTCAAGCTCACCCGCCCCAGATGGGGGGCGACCTCCCGCTTAGAGGCCTCCACAGTGCCTCTGCTATCTCCAGACTTCCACCCGACCTTCTCCTCCCAGATTGGGCTGACTCAGAGTATTTAAGGAGGCCTGCCCCCTGCCAATCCTGCTTGGGGATTGGTCAGGGCTCTCTAGAATACTCCAGATGGCTCCACCTATCTTCCAGTTCTCTGACCAGAAACCTTCCCCAAGTTTCTAGAAAGAAGTGGGAGGTTCTGGTGACCTCACCCCTCCCTGAGCCACTCCTCCCAGCCCAGATGAAAACATTCAGGCCTGCACCTACAGTCAGGCCTGACTAAATTTTACTTCACCTAGCAAACCCTGCTAGAAAAATGCACTTATACTATGGGGGTGCTATATCCACTTTCAGACGATCCCTGAAAACTCATCTCTTCAGAGAAACCTATCTGGCTCTCAGCTAACAACTGTACAATGATCTTCTCCATCAGCACATCCTCCACAGTTATTGCCTCTTGCATCTCTTGACCTTCCCTCTTAGATTGTAAGCTCTAACGAGCAGGGTCCTCTGATTCCTACTGTATTTAAAGCGGAGTTCCATCCAAAAGTGGAACTTCCGCTGGTTGGATTCCTCCCCCCTCAGGTGTCACATTTGGCACCTTTCGGGGGGGAGGGGGAAGAGGACACCTGTCTTTAGACAGACATCCTTTTCCACGCATCTGAGAGTTCGGGCCTGCAGCAGCCCGGCTCCCTCCTCCCTCCTGGCTCTGCTACTGGCTGCCTGTCCAATAGCAGAGCCTCGCACATGTGCAGTGAAGCTGTAATGCCACACGTCCGGGTTCCCTTACCCGCAATGGATGCGGCTGCACCCGATCCGAAGATCGGCGGCGGGTGCCGAGATCGCTGGACTCCGGGACAAGTAAGTGTCCTATTATTAAAAGTCAGCAGCTACTGTATGTGTAGCTGCTGACTTTTATTTTTTTTTTCCAGGCAGACCTCCACTTTAAGTGTAATGTATTTGTACTGTGTACCCTCAAGTTGTAAAGCAGTGCGTAAACTGTTGAGCGCTATATAAATCCTGTATGACAATAATAATAATAATAATGCTCAGAAGAGTAGTCCAATATCCTAGGAAGGAGGTCGTTGGGGATTAAATTAATAGGAGAATGGTAAGACAAGGTAATGTGGGCAGGAACAAACTTATCAAGGCAAGGGTACAAGAGCTAGGTAGCAAAATGCTATCACAAGCCCAGAGCCCTGGAGTACCACAATGCTGGAGTGACATAATGCTGCAGCCAATCAGACAAGAGAAGATGAAAGAGGCAGCACCAAGCTGCTGCTTAGCAATGGGGGTGCTGTGTGAGGGGAGCGCTGCTACTTGCCAATGGCAGTAAAGGGGGACATTCTCTTGAGCAGGGCCTTTTGTCTGGCAAAGAAGACATGGGCCAGACAGCATAGAGCAGCAGGGTGGTGGGCTGTAAATTAGGAGAGTGAATGTGTCTCATGCTCCTAACAATACCTCTTTATATTTAGGGGTATGTACTTTTTGTGCAGTAGATTATGTCCTTGGATGTGATGGGGATTTTAAAGGTCTATGTATTTCTTTTACACCTCAGCTCTCTAAAAAAAATGATATGCCAAAAGGATTGTGCCTAAAGATACAGCTTATCTCTAAAACACTTTACAATAGGTGTTTACTAGTGACTAATGCAAATTAGAACAACAATGTGCATTGAGGCCTGTCACTTTTTAAATTCAGCTTTTTGCATGATGGGTTTTTCATTACTCAGAGTTGTGGAAGCAGACATAGCACATGCAGCAAACTAATGATGCATTATTTAACTAGTTGGGTACCCGGAATTTGACACTCTTGGAAAAGTCAGATTCTGCAGGATCTTCAGCGGACAGTTTCTCCTCCCTAATATAGATAGAGATTGGTGGTATTGGCAGCAGGAAAGAGAAGTATTTCATGTCTTATTTGCAGTGAACAGCTTGTTTTGAATATTTATTTTAATGACAATTAATGATAATTGTTTTAAACCCCAATTCCAGGTAGCAGAAAAAAATCCTAGTTTAGTCTACAGATAGAGAAATAAGCAGAAATACTTACCCCCTCCAGATGTCCAACTGGTTACCTGAAACCACTTTTCTAAGTTGCTCCACCTATAGTAGGCAGTCCAGCATCGTCACAGCTGTCCTGCATGTTTTATGCAGATAGCAAGGCCATGCCCATATCCTGGCTTCTGAAAGTCCAGGCTGCCAGGGGAGCAAGGAATTAGGTAAATATAGTTTATTCTGTTTCCCAAAGACAAATCAATTCACTTTTGTCATATGGGGGGAGCTCTACTGCAAGGGTCATTTTTAACTTTTCCTTGATCCTTTAAGATTAGGTTTAACTACTTCAGCCCCGGAAGGATTTCCCACGTTATTACCAGAGCACTTTCTGCAATTCGGCACTGCGTCTTTTAAATGACAATTGTGCGGTCGTGCGACGTTGTACCCATACAAAATTTGCATCCTTTTTTTCCCCACAAATAGAGCTTTCTCTTAGGGGTATTTGATCGCCTCTGCCTCATTTCTGGTCACCGCTATAAACAAAAAAAGAGCAACAATTTTGCAAAAAAAAACAATATTTCTTACTTTTTGCTAAAATACATATCAAAAAAAATATATATATAAAAAAACAAATGTATTCATCAGTTTTGGTCGATTTATATTCTTCCTCTTATTTTTGGTAAAAGAAAATCTCAATCTGCGTTTATTGATTGGTTTGTGCAAAAGTTGCCATATTCTGCGTTTACAAACCATGAGAATTCATTTCTGGCGTTTTTACAATTTTTTTTTTTACTAGTAATGGCGGCGATCTGCAATTTTTATCAGGACTGTGATATTGCAGCAGACATGTTTTGACACTTTTTGGGACCAATGACATTTATACAGCGATCAGAAATTTAAATATCCACTGATTACTGTGTAAATGTCATTGGCAGTGAAGGGGTTAACCTTCAGGGGGGTGATCTAAGGGTTAAGTGTGTTCCCTGGGCTTGTTCTAATTGTGAGGGGGCTGGGCTGCCAGGGGCATAAGAGATCTAACTGATCCCAGTGACAGGGATCAGCAGATCTCTTATATACTTCTTGACAGAGCAGGGAACTGCTGTGTTTACATTGGCGGTTCCCTGTTTTTAATCTCTCCCAAGCAATCGCGGCTCGCCGGCGGAGATCGAGTCCATCCGAGCTGCGGCCACACTCCTTCAGAGTGTGGCGGGCATGAGAGCGCGCCGCCGGTGGCGCTCTCCCGCCCGCTACACCGCACGTGCGAGCCGCCGTTTATAGGTGGTGATTCGCGCTACAGCGCCACTCTGCAGCAGTGAATGTACGTGAGCCGGTTGGGAACCGGTTAAAGAAAGTCTATAGCGAAGAATCATTTAGCTGCCATTGCTGACCCCAACTTTTTCTGGCTGTAATGTGGATCTAATGGCTTTATTACTTTCTCAGTCACTTATTCAAAAAAAGTGGATCAGGAGTTCCGATTTTACTCTGACATTCCTGATTTGCATGCTTATTCCTGGTCAGTGTCATAACAAATTGAAGCCACTGAACCAGCAATATTGAGCATCTTGTGAACTAGTACTCACCATAGGTGTTTGCAGCCTATTGCATTAGGTTGTGCACCACAAAGCGCAAACAAACAGGAGTGTGTGCGTGTATATATGTCAGACGGGCAGAGGACGGTGTTAGTAGGGCAGAGATAGGTGTCAGTAGTTTATTTTTATTTTATTTTATTTGTTTTTTACAATTTAGTTTTTTTATTATTTTTTTGCAATATTATATTTTATTATTTTTTTACAATTTATTTTAGGAGCCCTGCTGGGGGGCTTTGATGAAATATCAGTGGTGTAAACAAACCCTTGATGTCTCACTTTTGAGACAGAGAAAGAGACTGAGGACAGAGATTCCCCAATCCCTTTCTCTGCAGCCAGGCAGCAGGGAGAATCTGCACAGTACAGGGAGATTAAGGTGTGCCCGGGCACACCTGCCACCCTATGTGCAAAGGCCTATGGTACTTACAGAAAGAAGTTAGCAATGACAGCCCCTGTAAATGGGTGGAACATGTAACATGTTCTCGAAAGAGAACTTATCCTTTGTTAGCAGTTAACGTGATGCAATATTAAAAATGAAAAGTGTACATTGCAAAGGAAATAACTAATACTTGCTTGTTACGAGTCACCATTCTTTACACTTTTAGTGAACTTAAAAAGGAATTGGACCTTTAAAAGGTGTGTTTAAAAAGAAGGCAAATGACTGGTCACTGAGGAGTTAACGTTCAGGCTGAACTCAGTTTGAACCGAACCCATAGGAAGCTTCACATGACAGCAGGCCACTGTCCCATTCCGCTGTAGCTGTGAAATTCCCCACAGTCCCACATATCAAAAGGGCAGGGATGCTGGTCACATCATTGACCCAATATGGCCAAATTGACAGATTTGGTCAATACCATGTCAGTCAAGTGTAAAATGCTAAAAATGAAAGCTGTCATTAGGATATGTGTCCACATTGGAGGGATATTCCCACTAATGCTGTCCTTGTAACAACTGTAAACATTTTGGAATTCCTGTCCCTTTTTTAAGAGTCATTGGTCACCATGAGAAATAAAATGTATTGATCTCCCCAGTGGGGGTACAAACAGCAATAAAAACCAGACTAGAGGTTTGGCCTACATACTCCCCCATTGAAAACTAGAAAACAGTTATGGCTGGAGTTTTACTTTAAGCCCAAAAATAAGCAGAAGGAATTCAGACCAGCAGAAACTGAAGTATTATGTTTCAGCAGTTGTGGCCAAGTGGGCCTGTATATCGAGAGCACAAAATAAAGAAACATGGTCAAATCCAAGACAGAGATTCTGGAAAGAAACTGTGGAAAAAGTGAATAGTGTCCATGGTGCCCAGAACAATGAGCTTCAATGCAAGGAGCACACTGGCAGAATTAAAAGGTAAATTCTTATTTAATTAGCTGCTATTTGTTTTGAAATACATGAGGCTGCAAAGTGACTAATATTTTCTTTGTCCTTGTTCTAAAGGGAAATGGTACTGAAATAGAAAATAATTCAAACTGATCAACATCCTCAACAAAGTAAAATGGCAACAATTCCAAGTTATTTGGAGAAAAGTTATAAATGACAATAATCCAGATGGCAAATTTCAGAGTCTGTAACTTTTAAAATCTGTTGTGTGACACAGCCAGGTTTGCTGTAATCTGCCAAAGATTATTATTTTTTAGAATTATTATTAGGATTATTATTATTAAAATGATCGATTAGCTTTATTTTAACCATTTCCTATATCTGTTTATTCCATGTATACTGTGTATATATATATATATATATATATATATATATGTTTATGGTGGAGTTCTCATTAGATGAGGTGTGTTAGGAATAGATTGAGAGGCCTAGGGTGTAAGTACAGAGCTTTACATAGGGAGTTACAAGAAGGTTTGAGCATGATGCCTAGATAAGATAGAGAGGGAGTCCATTGACATGAGAACTGCTTCTGTATAATCTGTAGGGAAAGAAGGGAAAGATGTTCAAAACTGGCGACGAGGACTAGTAAATTGGGGATGGAGATATGGAGGGAAGTTATATACAGTAAAATGCCATCTGTGAACAAAGTGGTCTTTTGGTGGACACCTGCCACCTTAACACCCCTTATGTCCATATTCTGTTGAATATGTTCTGCCAGCAGCTCCAGTGCTGGGATGACCAAGAGGGATGGCTACGAGGAACCCTGACATTTGCCCTATTGGATTGGGAACAAAACTGATATAAAGCCATAGTATTTATTAGTTATAAAAGAGGGGGTATCACAAATTGCAGTGATCCAGTGCAAAAAGTTGTCTCCCAGGCCCAAACGTTGCAAAGCCAGTCACAGGTATGACCAAAACAATCTGTAAGCATGTCCAGTGATAGCAGCATCAGCTCCCATGATCATTGGTGAGCAAATAGATTAAGGAGGATAGTCTGATGAATATTATCAAACACTTGGCAGCGAGGAATAGTGCCAACATAGTGATTTCATCAGGTCTATTATGTATAAGTAATACATTCTTACATCATGCCAAGCTGGACTAATGTAAGTGTGCAATACAAGCAAATCCTGTATTTCAGCTTTAGGTTACGGTTCAGTAAAACTGCTTAAATGCTGTGTAGGAAGGCTGTACAATATTTCATGCTATTGTCCCAGAATTTATACACTCTTATTTTTATTTCACAATAAAACTTGCCTGCAGTCTCCCTCCTAAATTGTGGCCTACTTAAGCAGCTTACATGTTGGGCATTGAGTCTCTACATTATTTCTGGCTTTTTGCTGTGAAATAATTCACTTTATCATTGATTACAGGCAGTCCCCAGGCTACAAACAAGATAGGTTCTGTAGGTTTGTTCGTAAAGTGGTTGTTAACCCAGTACACTATAAACATACAATCCCCTCTGTAAAATAACATTATATGCTCAGAGAGCCAAGGGGTCACGGGAGCACCGGGAGATGTTCTCATATAAGGGATGAGAGCATCTTTTTTATATAACACAGACACAGGGGCACATAATGTTATTTTACAGAGGGGATGGTATGTTTATAGTGTAGTTGTGATAGCAGCAGGAGAGGAGGGCTGGGGAGTGGACGGAGATGACAGGCAGGGAGGGGAGGGGGAAGAGAACAGGGGAGAGCAGAGAGCAGAGCTGCTGATGACTGAGGCACATAAACAGGATCAGCCAGGTATTTTAGGTGATAGAAGGTGCCAAATTACACAGCACAAGCACTGTCCTGTTATTCATGCTTTAAGGGAAAATGATCTGTCTTTTGTTTTTTAGGGTAACAAACACTTTAAGTTGAATTTTTATGTAAGTTGGAACAGGTACATTTTTTAAGTGTAACTCCAAAACAATAATTTTTACGTTTTTTGGATAGTACAGGGAAGGTTTAACACCCCTGTAACATTTATTTTGCTGTCTGTGTTCCTATTCGGAAGATTTCATCTCACTTTCTGTCCCAGTGACAACTGGATTTTGAAAATTTTGGGTTGTTGTGGAAACAAGGATTGGTGACAAAGCTTCAGTGAGGCACCTTTCTCCCATGATAACTCTTGTAGGAGTGAATTTCCCTTCCTAGGGGTAAATTTCCTCCTTCTTCCTGTTTCTATCTCAGTCCATAAGTACAAATCATTCATAACTCAAATGTTTGTAACTTGGGGCTGCCTGTATTTGATAAAAAGCTGCCTGATCTCCTTATTAATCTTCGGCCTACTAAAGCTGCTGACATAATGTGCATAGAATCTTAACAATATTTCAGGCTTTTCTTCTGTGAAATTAATTTTACTCATTTTAATGTCTTGATTAAAACCTGTCAGGTCTCTAAACTGTTGCCTACTAAAGCTGCTTACATAGTGTGCATAATATTTTCTGTGAAATATTATACTTTAGTTCTTATTTCTTGATTAAACCCTGTGTGGTCCCTCCCGCTTAAACTGCGGCCTACTAAAGCTGTTTACATAGTGTGCAAAGTTTGAGTTTATGACGTCTCTCCTGTGTAATAATACATTCTGACTTTAGTTACTTACTGTCTATCAACTGTAAAATGTGTCTGTCTTTTTTAAAAGAAAATGTATAAAAGTTACAGCGCACACATGATACAGGCTATTTTAAAACCATCTAAAACGTATGTAGCAAAAAATGCAAAAATACGGGGGTTTGGTCACACTGAATGGCCATGAAGTGCTTAAGCCCATTGACTGCTGCAAAGTCTGTCATTCATTGATTTCAGTCTTACATAATAATGTGTCCTCTCTGCAGTATTTGAGTTTGAAACGTGTGATACATTTGTCGAAATCATCCGGCGTCAAATTCGCCCTCCCTGGTGTGTCCCAAATTAGTTCTTTATTCTTGATTTCATATTATAAAGTGTCTTTTATAATACGTGTGATACATTCGTCGAAATCATCCGTTGTCAAATCTCTGGACTGTCCAAAATTAGTTCTGTAATTTTACTCATTTTAATTAAAGTGTCTTCTTTTCGGACTTTATAACAATTCTAAGATACGTGTAATACAGTCGTCGAAATCATCCGGCTTCTAATTATTCCTCTAGTC
>BLSH010262975.1:284476-305901 GCA_018402905.1 Glandirana rugosa
ATGCAGAGCTTGATCTGCAACTCAAAGCAGCGGTATGTGAAATCTCTAATTTCTGCTATCTGTCCTCAGAGCAACAGCACAGACAGCAGTAGTAAAGTAATCTATCTCAGGATGCAGGATCAGGTCTTAAAATGGCTAAAATCTGTCCCTCACGCCGTCAGCTACCTTTCCCTATACTAACCCAAGGAGCATGTGACTGCAGCACTGTGACTCCAGCTTATAAAGAGGCTGGGTCACATGATGCACTGGCCAATCACAGCCATGCCATTAGTAGGCATGGCTGTGATGGCTTCTAAGGGCAAACCAGTGAAACGCTTGTTGATTGGCTGCCCTGCAGCTTCTCAACACGTGGAATAAAATAGCAGAACCCCGGACCGAACCCGAACGATTTTTGAAATGTCCGGGTCCGGGTCCGTGCCACGGACACCCGAAAGTTCGGTACGGACCCGAACGTTACAGTCCGGGTTCGCTCAACACTAATAATAAACTCACATTTTTTCTAAAATAAAATAAATGCAATATAATTATAAGTAGAACATACCTTCAATCTCTCTTACTTCATTTCAGGTGAAAGTTTTTTTATTCTGTTTTCATACTTCCTTCTCTAGGGTGGCTACATTTGTTACGCATGCCCCTTGTGAATGTGAATGCAGCCACCCTTTCCTGCTTGCTTCCGAGATGGTGTGCACATCTAGTTCTATGGGAACTGTAGTGTAGAGCTAAACCCCAAGAGGGCGGCTGATTTGAACTCAGGTTATTTTCCCACCAGTGTAGTGGCAGGCAGGCAAACAGAAACATTCACCTCCTAGCTCAGTTAACAATCTAGCGCTTGCCGTTTTAAAGTGTATTGCTGATTAACTTGGATGGGGCCTAGGGCAGCTGTTAGATACTCTAGAACATTGAACAAGAATATGAGGACGCTGTTTACAGCTACTTCTGAGAACAGTCCCCTCAGCAGTAGGACATAAAGTGGACAGCACTGGGACACCATCAGCAATGTACCAGGCCAGGCAAGCCTTATTGTTAGTGCACCGGGGGTTTACAGCAGCAACAGTCACTAGGATTCTTCTCTCAGGTCTGTACTCACAGTGTCCCTGGGACCTGAATACCACACTTAGGCAGATAGTCTCCTCAGTGAATTTTTTAGACCAGATCCCCAGTGAAACCCCTCTCTTAGCTTCAAATTAATTTATACACTCCCCCAGTCCAAATCTGAGCTTTGTTTTATTCAAGCTTTATTTATGTGGCACCAGGATTGACTGGTGCGACATAAATATTCAAGCTGCTCATTTGACTCTCCCACTTACTACATTCTGGAAGCCTCCAGAAGACAAGGGAAGCAATCAAACCTGCAGCCAGCAGAGCCCAGAGTAGCCACACGCTACTCTGCTGATTACAGGTGATACACAGGGCTAAATATGCCTAACTAGCAGCCTATCTGGGAAGGGTGCTGTAGTAGTACACACAGAGCAGAGCCTGTGTGTCAGGGCCAAGATTTGAACCTGAACCACTGCTGTATTAGGCAATGTCTCTTCTTGCTGAGCCATCTGCAATGCTGGACAGTTCCCTGGACAATTTCTTGAATGGTCCTGCCTTGAACCTTGTTTGTCTTGAACCTTGAACTCTTTGCTCCTCCCATAAATTTCCTGATTTATGCTATGTCTCTGCATTTCCTGTTTGCCAGATTATTGTAACTGGCCAGCCAATATCGCACTTTTGACTTCCCAGCTGCCGTCCATATCTTTGTAACTGACCCTGGGTCTGTGTTTTGACTATGTGTCAGCTTGATCCCAACCTGCAACTACTTGTTATCGACCTTTGGCTAGTTTGCTGACTAGTTTGCTGACTATGCTTCTGTTTGATCCTCAACTGCTATATCCGCTACTGGACCCTGGCTTGCTCACATCCTGGTGGGGTGATCCTGAGGACCGCAACCTGGTACTAACATGCAAGTAATCCCATCTCTACCATCAGGAGCTCTGGTGAACACTAGTTAGTGCTATTTGCCAGGGTGACCTGCTTGTATACCAATTCTGCTGGTCGTGGGAGTTCCTCTACTGCTATAGCTACTGGTCTCTGATAGGGATGAGTGTAACGGACCCCTGTTCAGTTTGCACCAGAGCTTTCAAACATTGCGAAAGTTCAGGCCCAAGTAACGAACCCCATTAAAGTCAATGGGACCCGAACGTCGAAAATCAAAAGTGCCCATTTTGAAGGCCTATATGCAAGTAATTGGGCATGCAATGGTTATAGGGGTCCAGGTCCTGCCCTGGGGGACATGTATCAATGAAAAAAAAGTTTGTCAAAAAGGTCATGTTTAAATGAGCAGTGATGTTTTGATTTTTTAAGTGAAAGCATAAAAATGAAAAATTCCTTCCAATATAGTGCCTAGGGGCTCCCCTTAGTCTACCTGTAAAGTTAAAGATCTGTACCATGTCTAGAATCTGCTGTAGCAATAATTGCATTTATAAAGCCAAAAAAATGATATTTTCCCTGCAAGCTGCCTTAATTTTGCTCAGCTACAGCTGGGGAGCCAGTGTGTATGATGAGACCACAATGTAGTGCACTGGGAACAAGATTAGAGATTTTTTGGATAAATTCTTGTGTCACTTTGACTTTGGATAGAAGTAACGGGTGTGGAAAAATTGGGCTTTGGGTGTCGGTGGTGCCTTCACACCATAACCCTATAGAGGTGCTCTTCATGAAGGCAAACATTGGCCTTTCTGTAGAAAAAATTGCAATGATATGCACCTGTCAAACAGGTGCAGAAAAATTGGTCTTTGGGTGTCGTGGTGCCTTCCCACCGTAACCCTATAGAGGTACTCTTGAGGAAAGCAAGAATTGGCCTTGCTGTAATAAATTGCAATGATATGCACCTGTCAAACCGGTGCAGAAAAATTATTCTTTGGGTGTCGGTCGTGCCTTCCCACCGTAACCCTATAGAGGTGCTCTTGATGAGGGCAAAAAAAATGCAATGATATGCACCTGTCAAACAGGTGCTGAAAATTTGGACTTTGGGTGTTAGCTGCTAATCCAGGACTGATTCATCAGTAACGAAACCTCCTGCAGCACTGAATGCCCGTTCTGAAAGCACGCTGGATGCAGGGTAGCCCAACAACTCAATAGCATACTGGGCAAGTTCTGGCCAGTGGTCTATTCTCATGACCCAGTAAGCCAGTGGATCGTCAACTGGAAAGTTCTCCATTTCTATTTTGGCCCCGAAGTAATCGTCTACCATGTGATGCAGATGCTGCCGATGGGATGTGGAAGCTGACAGCCCTGGATGGCGAGGACTAAGAAAATTCTGAAATGCATCACTTAGGCGGGCTCCTTCTCCAACACTCCTCTCTTGACCAACAAAAGACTCAAAACTATGTTTTCCACGGCACTGTAACCTACTGGAGTTCAATAAAATCCTCTTTAACATGTCCTCAAGAGATTTTATCTTCTGCACTCTCTGTGGGGATGGGATGAGTTCTGAGACCTTCCCCTTTACAGCGGTGGTCAAGGAGGGTTGCCAACCAGTAATGATCATTCTTCTTTATGCCACGTATTCTTGGGTCCTTTCCCAGGCTTTGAAGCATGAGGTTGCACATGCTCCTCAAATTTGCCGAGGCTTGAGAAGCAGACTCAGGTCACTCAGGATGACAGCATCTGGAACTTCCTCCTCCCAGCCACGTACTACTCCCAAGGGTCCTGGGGTTGGAAAGCCATTGCTTACAGATTGACACATGTCTTCCTCTTCTTTGAAGCCTACGAAAGTGCCAGAATCCTCCTCCTCATCCTCCTCCCCTCTCTCCTCCTGTGTGTTCTGTGACATAGGAATGATGGTATCTAGATAAAGGGGGCCTTGAAGGAAAGGAAGTCCTCTTCCACCTGCTGCTCTGCCTCCAGTGCACTGCCCATAACGCCACGCAGAGTCTGCTGCAGCAGGAGCACAACAGGGATTGTGTCACTGATGCATGCATTGTCACAGCTAACCATCCTTGTGACCTCCTCAAATGGTGACAGTACAGTGCATGCATGCTTAACCACTTCCTTACTGGGCACTTAAACCCCCCTCCTGCCCGGACCAATTTTCAGTTTTCAGCGCTGTCGCTTTTGAATGACAATTGCACTGTCGTGCGACCTTGTACCCAAACAAAATTTGCGTCCTTTTTTTCCCACAAATAGAGCTTTCTTTTGGTCGTATTTGATCCCCTCTGCGTCATTTCTGATCGCCGCTATAAACAAAAAAAGAGCGACAATTTTGAAAAAAAAAACTATATTTTTTTACTTTTTGCTATAATAAATATCCAAAAATAAAAAATAAAAAAACAAATTTATTCATCATTTTTGGCCGATATATATTCTTGTACATATTTTTGGTAAAAAAAATCACAATCGGCGTTTATTGATTGGGTTGCGCAAGTTATAGCGCCTACAAACTATGGATATTGATTTATGGCGTTTTTATTTTTTTACTAGTAATGGCGGCGATCTGCGATTTTTATCGGTACTGCGATATCGGGGCGGACATACGTTTTTGACACTTTTTTGGGACCAATGACATTTATACAGCGATCAGAAATTTAAATGTCCACTGATTACTGTATAAATGTCATTGGCAGTGAAGGGGTTAACCAGCAGGGGGCAGTGAAGGGGTTAACAAATGTTCCCTGGGTGTGTTCTAACTGTGGGGGGGGTGGGGCTGGTCGGGACATAACAGATCTAACTGATCCCAGTGACAGGGATCAGTAGATCTGCCATGTCTCATTCACAGAACGGGGAACCACCGTGTTTACAACGGCGGTTCCCCGTTCCTCCTCTCTGAAAGGAGATCGCGGGTCTCCGGCGGACATCGGGTCCGCCCGACCCACGGGCATGCTCCCGCTGTGTGCGGCGGCGCGTGCACGCGCTGCCCGCGCCCGCGGGAGCGCGCCCAGCACAAGCCAAATGGGAGGACGTCTATTGACGTCCTCCCGGCATTTTAGAGCCGCGCTGTAGCCGTTATTCGGCTATGGCGCGGGTGGGAGGAGGTTAATGATCAGCCATTGGCGTGGGAAAAAAAAACAGAGGCGGCCTGAGCCTGTCTTTGTGCCGTACTCGCACAGGTACTTGTTGATGGCCCTCTGCTACATGTATAGCTGCTGCAGCATTGCCAAAGTCGAGTTCCACCTGGTGGGCATGTCACAAATCAGGTGGATTATGGGCAGGTGGAATTCCTGCTGAATTTCAGCCAACTGAGCACTGGCTGTGTGCTATAGCACATCTTCCAACCTTCCAGCCATTATCGCACACCACCATTCATGGCTCCAGCTGGCATGGTGTGAACCCCCTCTGGGCCTGTACCTGCAGAGCTGCAAGAATCTCTGCTCTGGTGTGGTTCCTGTCCCCTAGACACACCAGCTAAAGCACTGCATGGCACCTTTTAGCCTGACTCATGGAAAAACCCTTTGAACGCTTCTCAGGTATCAGGTATCTGATGTTCATAGGACAATTCTGCAGAGGAGGGCATGGAGGTGGCGGAGGAGGGGGGGTAGTGCTCACAGGGCTGGCATCATCACCACCAGCTGTATGGCGACAAGGGGGCACAGCAAGCTGCAGCACCGAGCTCTCTCCTGCATCTTCCAAGTTGCAAGCAGCATTATTCAGTGTGCTGTGAACAAAATATATCGTCCCTGCCCATACTTGCTGGACCACGTGTCAGCAGTAAGGTGGATTTTACAGCTGACTGCCTTGCCCAACAATGTCGGAACATTCCCTTCCATGTGATGATAGAGAGATGGAATGGCCTTAGGTGAAAAGTAGTAGCAACTGGGAACCTGCCATTGTGGTACAGCACATTGTGTGAATTCACAGAAGGGGCAGAATCCACCAGGCTGAAAGGAAGAAGTTGGAGAGCCAATAGCTTTGACAAGCTTGCATTTAGACGCTGGGCATGTAGATAGCAGGGACTGTATTTTTTTTCCACTGCAGCAGATGGGGCAGAGAAATTTGCTAGCTACAGTCTACAGATGGTGGTGTGCTGCTGGCAGATGTGCTGCTAGGACCTGGGTCACCCTGTGCTACACCATCATCCCTGTCAGTGGAGGCTGCTGAGAGGTAATGACTCATTATAGCAGGGGCAGACTGAAGTGGGTAAGGTGGAGGAGGTGGGACAGATTTGTGCCCCTTTTGTGTGGCTTTTAGGCGCTCTTGCCAAGGGGTTGAGTGGTTGGACGTTAAATGCGTTGTTAAGCATGTGGTACCCAAATGGCTGGTGTTTTTATGAAGTTTAATGTGCCTGAGATAAAGTTTGCAGATAGCAACAGTGTGATCTTCTGCAGATGTGCTGAAAAAGGCCCAGACAGCTGAGCTTTGGGAACTGGGCCAGGAGATAACAGCTTCAGAATGTGATGGAATAGGGTGGCTGCTCTCTACTCTTTCTTGATGTTGGCCCCCTTGGGTTGTACCACCTCACCTTCAGTTTCCTCCTCTGCTCTATATCGCACCCAAGTCGCATCAGTGACCTCATCATCCTCATCATCTCCATTTCCTCCATCTTCATCATCCTCATTACCACTGGAGACAACTTGGCAATATGCTGCGGCTGGGGGAACATGAATGCCAATTTGTCTACCGGTGTTCTCCCCTCTCTCTAGGCTCAAATTCCCATCATTCTCAACCTCAGAACCAACATCTGATTCCAGTAATGGCTGAGCAGCATCAGGGGGCAATTGGCTGACGCTGTGGTCAAATAACTCAGCTGACTCCTTCATGCCTGATGTTGGGGCTATGGCAGGAATGGATGTGGACAAGGAGGCAGGTTTATCCACTCTGGCAACTGCAGGGGACTGCACACTTGTCTCTGCTTGCGTGACAGAGGATGAGGAGGATGAGGAAGGTTTAGTAAGCCAGCACCTCCTCTGCATGATGTGGCTGGATAGCATAAGCAAACTCACTAAACAGAGGAAATGATGTCCTGCCTGAGGACTGACCATCATGTCCACCTTTGCCTGTGGACACATTTGTTGCTTGCCCCCTTACAGTGCCAAGGGAACGTCTGCCTCTCCTTGTTGTCCTCCCAGACATTATTGGGAGGGAGGGGGCGGTGCTTATTAGTTAATGTAAAGAAGAAGTGGAAATCTGTACATAGATGCACTTTAATCAATGTAAAGTGGCGTTTGGTGCACTTTAATTTGAGTACTCACACTGCACAGACACACTCCACGGATACACTATAATATACTGCAATATAATGCGTCAAACATACAGTGACGCACAGAACTATATGGCGTTTAACTTGCAGTAACACACACAGAAGTAAATGGCGTTAAACTTGCAGTAGCGCACAGAACTATATGGGCGGTAAACTGGCAGTAACTCACACAGAAGTTAATGATGTTAAACCTGCAATAGTGCACAAAACTATATGGCGTTAAACTGGCCGTAATGCACACAAAACTATATGGCGTTAAACTTGCAGTAACGCACACAGAACTATATGGCGTTAAACTGGCAGTAACGCACACAGAAGTAAATGGCATTAAACTTGCAGTAACGCACAAAACCATATGGCGTTAAACTGGCAGTAATGCACACAAAACTCTGTGGTGTTAAACTGGCAGTAACGCACACAGAACTATTTGGTGTTAAACTGGCAGCAACGCACACAGAAGCAAATGACGTTATACTGGCAGTAACGCAATCAAATAGGCGGTGTTCAGCTGTGTCACTACAGTAACACTATCTGAACTGTCCCTACTGTAGCTAAACACTAATGTAAAGATTAGTGACATGGTCTCACTACACTACACTGAAACTATCTGAGCTGTCCCTATTCTACATATACACTAATGTATGTATGAATAACAGACTCACTACACTACAGTGAAACTATCTGAGCTGTCCCTACTCTAGCTGCACAGTATGCAAAGCTAAATGATGGTCCTCTCTTTCACTGCTTCAGCCAATCAGGGCTTGCAATGCACTATTCAGCACTGCAATGCATTGTGGTCCATTCGGGGGGGCCAAACAAACGGTGGAATGTCCCGCTTGTTCAGCTGTTCGCTGAATGACCAAACAACAAACTTATGCTTGGGCTGAAGCCTTCGCCCATCCCTAGTCTTTGAGTCTCACCCCAGACCATGATACTGTGACCAGAAATAATGGTCCTGCTCGCTCTACATTACTGGCAGTGAGGTGCATCATAAGAGGATAAGCACAGGGCAAAAAGAAGCCTTAAAACAATGGTAAGGGGCATTTTAATGTAGAAAAAAAATTTAACCACGGTATACTTGATATTTTAGAACAACTAATATAAAAAAATGGACTTTGGTGTCAGCTAGGGCAAATGGGGCTCAGCACCCCAACACTCTTCCTTCTCCTCCTAGTGTTCCTTTAATGTTCCATAGAGCCTTTCCACATTGCCTCTCAGATATATTTGTACCACAGAAGGTGTACACTTAATTTTTTCTGCTGCCTGCTCTTGCGCCTGTCTGTAAAATGTACCCTCTCTGTTTGCAACTGTCCTTGCTCGGGTACTGTGGAAGGATGGACAGCCTTTTTTATTTTTGCATAAGGACAAGGTAATGTACAGTATCTCACAAAAGTGAGTACACCCCTCGCATTTTTGTAAATATTTTATTATATCTTTTCATGTGAGAACACTGAAGAAATGACACTTTGCTACAATGTAAAGTAGTGAGTGTACAGCTTGTATAACAGTGTAAATTTGCTGTCCCCTCAAAATAACTCAACACTCAGCCATTAATGTCTAAACCGCTGGCAACAAAAGTGAGTACACCCCTAAGTGAAAATGTCCAAAGTGGGCCCAATTAGCCATTTTCCCTCCCTGGTGTCATGTGACTGGTTAGTGTTACAAGGTCTCAGGTGTGAATGGGGAGCATGTGTGTTAAATTTGGTGTTATCGCTCTCACTCTCTCATACCAGTCACTAGAAGTTCATCATGGCCCCTCATGGCAAAGAACTCTCTGAGGATGTGTAAAAAGAATTGTTGCTCTACATAAAGATGGCCTAGGCTATAAGAAGATTGTCAATACCCTGAACCTGAGCTGCAGCATGGTGGCCAAGACCATACAGCGGTTTAGCAGGCCTCGCCATGGTCAACCAAAGATGTTGAGTGCATGTGCTTAGTGTCATATCCAGAGGTTGCCTTTGGGAAATAGACATATGAGTGCTGCCAGCATTGCTGCAGAGGTTAAAGGGGTGGGGGGTCAGCCTGTCAGTGCTCAGACCAAAACGTTGCGCACTGCATCAATTTGGTCTGCATGGCTGTTTTCCCAGAAGGAAGTCTCTTCTAAAGATGATGCACAAGAAAGCCCGCAAACAGTTTGCTGAAGACAAACAGACTAAGGACATGGATTACGGGAACCATGTCCCGTGGTCTGATGAGACCAAGATTAACTTATTTGGTTCAGATGGTGTCAAGAGTGTGTGGCAGCAACCAGGTGAGGAGTACAAATACAAGTCTTGGCTACAGTCAAGCATGGTGGTGGGAGTGTCATGGTCTGGGACTGCATGAGTTCTGCCGGCACTAGGGAGCTACAGTTCATTGAGGGAACCATGAATGCCAACATGTACTTTGACATACTGAAGCAGAGCATGATCCCCTCCCTTCATAGACTGGGCCGCAGGGCAGTATTCCAACATGATAATGACCCCAACACACCTCCAAGATGAACATTGCCTTGCTAAAGAAGCTGATGGTAAAGGTGTTGGACTGGCCAAGCATGTCTCTAGACCTAAACCCTATAGAGCATCTGTGGGGCATCCTCAAATGGAAGGTGCAGGAGCGCAAGGTCTCTAACATCCACCAGCTCCGTGATATTGTCATGGAGGAGTGGAAGAGGGCTCCAATGGCAACCTGTGAAGCTCTGGTGAACTCCATGCCCAAGAGGGTTAAGGCAGTGCTGGAAAATAATGGCGGCCACACAAAATATTGACACTTTGGGCCCAATTTGGACATTTTCACTTAGGGGTGTACTCACTGTTGTTGCCAGCAGTTTAGACATTATTGGCTGTGCGTTGAGTTATTTTGAGGGGGCAGCAAATTTACACTGTTATACAAGCTGTACACTGAGTACTTTTCATTGTAGCAAAGTGTCATTTCTTCAGCGCTGTCACATGAAAAGATATAATAATATATTTACAGAAATGTGAGGGGTGTACTCGCTTTTGGGAGATACTGTATATGCCTAGGACATTCTTTTTTTTTTTTTTTATGCTACGTAAGTACCCATGATGCATTGCCACCCCTGCCCATGTTGGTTTTACCAGGACGGGGATGACATTACATGTAAGAAAAAAATCAATCAAATAAATAAAAGGTAAAAAAAACCCAGCTGTTTGCCCATAATAGAAAGATTTATTTTTTTGCTGCTGCCTGCCTTTTTCCTGGCCATATAATTCCCCCATTTCTTTTCCATGGTGCCTGCCCTTCCCCCTGTGCTGTGGAAGGGTTGATTTTTTCCAAACTCCTCCTTTTCAATGCCAGTGCCACATCTCCCCTACTTATTAACAGTACCCCAACCTTCCTCCTACTGCGGGATTAGCAGAGAAGGAAAAAGATGTTGGGGGGGTTAATTTCAGGGCGAAGGAAAAGAACAAATTAGCAGGAGAGAGGAGAGGGAAAATTAGCAGCACTAAAAAAACAAAGAAAAAAAGTCTGCTTTGAGGAACAAGGAGGATATGCCTTTTGCTGATGACTTCTCTCATTGAGGTGCCACTCCCAACAAATCTCTGTGGTGCAGAGAGAGTCATGTTTCCCCATGCATTGGTACCCAAATGGCTTTTACTTCCACCAAAGCTGATATGCTGCAGGCAGTGGTTGCAGACCACATTGGTGCTGTTGGCAGCAGATACATTTAAAATGCCCACACTGCAGAGTAGGGATGAGCTTGCATTTGCTCGGAATGATCCTGATCCTGATTGCCCATCAAATGAATTTCAAAATACTAAAAACAACATACAAAGCCATTGACAACTCTATCCTGAGCTACATTACCAATCTTGTCTCCAAATATCACCCAAACAGTTCTCTCTGCTCCTCTCAAGATCTCCTACTCTCAAGCTCCCTTGTCTCCTCTTCCCATGCTCATCTTCAGGATTTCTCCTGAGCCTCTCCCATCCTCTGAAACCCTCTTCCTCAACCTGTCCGGCTATTTTCTACTCTAGCTGTCTTCAGGCAATCCCTGAAAACTCATCTCTTCAGGGAAGCCTGCCATGTCTCCAGCTAATCTTTTACCACTTCCATCAGCTCATTCCCCACAGCTATGACCTTTTGTACCACCTGCGCCACCCCATTAGATTGTAAGCTCTTCTGAGCAGGGCCCTCTTTATCCCCTTGTATTGTATTGTAACTGTATTGTCTCCCTTTTATATTGTAAAGTGCTGTGTAAACTGTTGATGCTATATAAATCCTGTATAATAATCATAATGACACTGACCTTATTTGGCCTTGTGGCTATTAGAGTTGGGCAAACAGTTTGGCAGGTCAGGACCAGGTAAGGGTCTGGCATGGATTGGGGGGGACCCCCACACCATGTTTTTAAACATTTTTATATTGCCGGCAATGGTATTGTATTGCTGGCAATTTAAATGTCATTTTTTTCTTTATAAATGTCAGTTTTCTGCAGCAGGTTCTATAAATGGTACAGATGAGCCACTTTACAAGCAGATTATTTTAAAGAAGATGATAGGAATGGGTATACCCCAGTGGCCATCCCCAAAAGCCAAATGATGAGGGTAAGACAAAATTGTAACAAAAGATAGGATTATGATGCACAGGCAAATATCTTAATAGAGAGGTTTAGTGAAAAAGGTTATAATTCAAAAAATCTAGAGAAAAAGCAAATGAATGGTAGGAGACATGAATAGAGAGGACTTGTTTAAAAAAAGGAAACTAGAAGAAAGGTCTTTGGAGTTGCCTTCATGACAGGCTTCACCCGCCAGTATAAACAGATGGAGAAAATCATCAGAAAGCATTGACCTATATTATTGAAAGATGTTGAATTATGAAAAATACTGCCTAATAGACCC
The DNA here is from genome assembly GCA_018402905.1 of Glandirana rugosa. Taxonomy (NCBI): domain Eukaryota; kingdom Metazoa; phylum Chordata; class Amphibia; order Anura; family Ranidae; genus Glandirana; species Glandirana rugosa. The sequence goes on from BLSH010262975.1 coordinate 296,498, forward strand.
CAGTTCATCTATACCAAACCTCTCACCTTACATCTAAAATTATCCCATAATGTAGTTGACCCGCCTAAAAATGCCTGTACATTTTTAGATCAAGTGGGATTCTTCAGTTGTGGAAAGTGTATGATTGGCAGAACTTCCAAATACAGAATACACATTTTGGATTCCACTCACATGGAGAGTCTTTCAAAATCAAAAAGTTTATTACATGTGGGACCATGCATGTTACATACCTCTTAGCTTGCCCCTGTGGGCTCCAATATGTGGGCAGAACCACAAGGAAGCTGGAAGTTAGGCTTAGAGAACATGTGAATAACAAAAGGTTATAAACACCACAGCCTAACCACTTTAGGCTCCACCACGGGAGAGATCCGAATGCTTTGACCCTTTGTGGGATAGACAGAGTCAGAGGTCCACTGGAGAGGAGGCAATTTAAAAAGGGCCATTTCCCAGAACGAAACACAGTGGATTCATCGTTTGGGAACTATGAGCCCCTTGGGGTTACATATTGAGTTGGACTTAAATAGTTTTCTTTCAAATTGGCGAATTATTATATTTTCATAATTCATTATCTAGTTTCTTTCTTTCTTTCTTTCTTTATTTAATCAGATTCTTTTTATTTAACAATATTTCCAAGTTTACAAATAATATAAACATATTATACAAATCCCATCAAATAAGACATCACGAATACTACACAAAAAAAAAGTTTCTTTTTTTATAATTTTTATTTATTTTTTATAATTTTTTTTCATTTTTATTTGCATTTTCATTTTTATTTTCAATTGTTTTTTTTTTTTATTTTATTATTAATTTTTAAAATCGTGTTTTATTAGCTATTATGGTGTGTTGGAGAGCATATTAACGTACATATCTATATATCAATATTTGTTTATAATATTGTGGTAAAGTATGTTTTTTAAAGTTTGTAAAAGGTATGTGTATCAAGTTGGTGGAACTGACGGTGTTGGGTCAAATGTAACCTTCAGCGATCAATAGGAATCCATGGTACTGTATGTGTACCTAAAATGGCCACCACACAATTCTATTGGCCAATGAGTGGGAGGCTACTCCCCCCGGGTATAAATTCTAGGTTTTTTCGTTAACCAGAAATTAGGTCCTTGGTGATGCACTGTTGCAGGGCAAAGCACGTTGACGCAATATCCGGTTCCGATTCCGATCTGTTTATTTGGAGCACAACAGCAATAAGAAGATTGGAGCACAAGAGCACTTTATTATATTGAGGTGGTATTTGCATATAAATTTCTTTATTGGATGATTTTTGGACTTTTTATCAGATTTTGTCATTTGTATTTTTGCACAGTTGCAAGTGCTGCACTTATCTATTTCTTAATGGCATTGTATTGCCGGCAATTTAAATGTCTTTTTTTCGCTTTATAAATGTCAGTTTTGCTGCAGCAGGTTCTATACACGGTACAGAAGCAACACTTTACAAGCAGATTAAGGGGACCCCCCAAGTCACTTTAAGCATCATTAAAATCACTGCTCCTGTAAAAATGATCTTTTTTTTTTAAAAAATGTTTAAATTGATACATGCCCCCAGGGCAGTACCCGGGCCTCCATACCATTTTAATGGCCAATAACTTACATATAAGCCTTCAAAATGGGCACTTTTGATTGAAGTTCGGGTCCCATAGACTTTAATAGGGTTCACGGTACGGGTTCAAATTTTTGTGATGTTAGAGAGTTCTGGCGCAAACCAAACCGGGGTGTGCTGTTATGGCCCAACTCTAGTGGCAATAATAGTCCAATTATGTCACAAATATTCCTGCTCCTTTGCCCTTTGTGGCGACAGTTGTGGAGCAGAAAATCTTCTGCCCACAGCTCATTAAAGTAAGAATAACAGCTGGCTTCTGGGTTTAGACCCAAACCCACTTCTGAACAAAGTAAGCTCATCCCTTCTACAGAGCTCTGTCTATTCGCTGCCTATTCATGTGCTTGTGCACTGTTCTGATTCTGGCCAGTTTCTACCAAGTCATCCTGGAAAGAAGGCCAGGTAAAGATGGAAGCCCCGGAGTAGCCATGACAGTGCTCCACTGTGCGCTTTGTTTTCAGGTAAGTCTTTCATAATGTGCTTGTATGCAATGCATACTAGCACATTATGCTCTTAACTTGCAGGGAGAATACTTTTTTGCTTTCTTTTTTGTGATGTACTGCCACTTTAAGCCAAGCAAGAATGTAAAAGTAAAACATCAATTACACAGGAAAAAATATGTGATGTCAGAATATGGTGCCAATGATTCAGCACATGACAATCATACTATTCCATAACAACATATACAGCTTACAGTTATCTCAAAACATGCAGTTTAAAGGATTGTTGTTTTTACTATGTTACCCTTGAAGTTGCATAAAAAGGAGGAACTTCTACCAGCTCTATGTTTTTTTTTTTTTTATCTTGTTTGCTTTAGTACATGCCCCCAATGGTTGTGCCCAGCTCCTCGTCCACAATGCCTTACCTATTAACCTTGAAAAAGGCCAGATTTGTTTTTCAAGATTTGCCCTCCCCCAGAGACGTCATTAGGATTCAGATCCAAGTTTGCGATTTTTTGGCTTTACCATGGGATTGATGAATGACCAGTGGACCAAAGCCAGACTGATTCACTCATCCCTGATAGTGATCTTATTTAACAATATGACTAATATGTAATTAGATTATTATCTGTTTTTAAAGGTGTTTACATTCCAACATGGAGTTATATCAAATCCTACCTAGAACCGATTGATAAAATAGCTAAGCTACAAAGAAAACCCCTCTTTATTTGTTTCCTGTGTCCTGGTGGGGAATGATTTCAAAAAGAGTGCTATCAACGCAGACTCAATTCCAGGGAGATCATCAGCAGAACTGCTTTGCTGTCTGTATTCTGTCACACATTAACAATAATGTCTCCTTGCACAACACTATTTTACTAAGTGACATATTACTATGAATGTCAGACCACTTCCTCAAACTCAATCTTTCCAAAACTGAGCTTATAATATTTCTCTTCCCCCCATCCCCTATGGCCTCTCCCCAGACGTTTCGATCAAGATTAATAGTATAAATGTCATTCCCCTCCCAGGTGTAAAAATGGACTCCTTTCAGCCCGCATCCAATCACTGTTCACATCTTACCACCTTTAACTCCTTAACATAACAAGCCATTCATTAACCAATGACACCATATAAGCACAAATCCCCCCTCTTGCTATGTTTAGCCTTCACTATTTCAATTTCCTCCTCATTGGCCTAACTTTACATAAGCTATCCCCCTTCAGTCTATCATGAATGTTGCTCCCAGACTTACTGTATCCACCTCACCAGCTGTTCAGTGTCTGCTGCTTCTCCCTGTCAATCCAAGCACTGGCTTTTGCTCGCCCAATGAAGAACATCCAAAAATCTAACAGCAACATACAACAATTCTATATAAATCCTGTATAAAAATAAAATAATAATCATTTGGTGCTCAATGGCAAAGGTACAATAATTCAAGTCTGCATATAACATTGCAAAGTTGATATTTAAAATAAGATGTATACCGTACATACATTACTTTGTTGTTCTGACCTTTCATTGACATATCTTTTGTGTTTTTTTTCTAGGCAAAAAAAAACTACTGTGCTGCACTTGTATCCATAGTATACCTAAAATGCAGTGTTCAGTTTTATGTCAAATTTCATCTTAGTTTTAGTCATAGTCATTTGGCTAAAAAAACATTGACATATTTTAGTCATCTGGATTGTTTTAGCATTGGTCGTATTTTAGTAGACTAAAATCTCCATTACATTTCAGTCAATTAAAATCAAATGGGTTTTTTCAAGTTGTATTGCATTATTTAAACTTTTTTCTAGAATTGCCAAACTCATTATATACTAGGGATGGGCCAAACGGACCCCTGTTTGGTTCGTACCAGAACTTTCGAACATTGTGAAAGTTCGGACCCGAATAACGAACCCCATTAAAGTCAATAGGACCCGAACGTAAAAAATCAAAAGTGCCCATTTTGAAGGCTTATATGCAAGTAATTGGGCATACAATGGTTATAGGGGTCCGGGTCCTGCACTGGGGGACATGTTTCAATGAAAAAAAAGTTTGTAAAAAACATCATTTTTAAATGAGCAGTGATTTTTTTGATTTTTAAAGGGAAAGCATAAAATGAAAAATTCCTTCCAATATAGTGCCTGGGGGGAGGGGGGGTCCCCTTAGTCTACGCATAAAGTGGCAGATCTGTACCATGTCTAGAATCTGCTGCAGCAATAATTGCATTTATAAAGCCAAAAAAAATGACATTTTCCCTGCAAATTGCCTTTATTTTGCGCAGAAACAGCTGAGGAACCAGTGTGTATGATGATGCCACAATGTAGTGCACTGGGAATATGATTAAAGATTTTTTGGATACATTCTGGTGTCACTTTGACTTTGGATAGAAGTAACGGGTGCGGAACAATTGAACTTTGGGTGTCGGTGGTGCCTTCACACTATAACTCTATAGAGATGCCCTTCATGAAGGCAAGAATTGGCCTTTCTGTAAAAAAAATGCAATGATATGCACCTGTCAAACAGGTGCAGAAAAATTGGTCTTGGGGTGTCAGTGGCATCTTCCCACCGTAACCCTATAGAGGTACTCTTGATGAAAGCAAGAATTGTCCTTGCTGTAAAAAATTGCAATGATATGCACCTATCAAACGGGTGCAGAAAAATTACTCTTTGGGGGTCGGTGGCGCCTTCCCACCATAACCCTATAGAGGTGCTCTTGATGAAGGCAAAACAATTGCAATGATATGCACCTGTCAAACAGGTGCTGAAAAATTGGTCTTGGGGTGTCGGTGGCATCTTCCCACCGTAACCCTATAGAGGTACTCTTGATGAAAGCAAGAATTGGCCTTGCTGTAAAAAATTGCAATGATATGCACCTATCAAACGGGTGCAGAAAAATTACTCTTTGGGGGTCGGTGGCGCCTTCCCACCATAACCCTATAGAGGTGCTCTTGATGAAGGCAAAACAATTGCAATGATATGCACCTGTCAAACAGGTGCTGAAAAATTGGTCTTTGGGTGTTAATTGTGCCCGTTAAACCTATACCAAAAACATTCTTCCAGATGAAATGATTGAACACCCTCAAAGCTAGGCAGCCTCGAAGTCCTGCAGAGATTCCACATCCCAAAAACACTTAATCAGTGACATCGGCATTAGGGGCTTCATAGCTGGTAATCCGGGACTGATTCATTTTTATAAAAGTCAAACGGTCCACGGAGTCTGTGGACAGACGCATTCTATGATCAGTAACGAAACCTCCTGCAGCACTGAATGCTCATTCTGAAAGCACACTGGATGCAGGGCAGCCCAACAACTCAATAGCATACTGGGCAAGTTCTGGCCAGTGGTCTATTCTAGGGACCCAGTAAGCCAGTGGATCATCAACTGGAAAGCTCTCCAACTCTGTTTTGGCCCTGAGGTAATCACCATGTAATGCAGACGCTGCCGATGGGATGTGGAAGCTGACGACCCTGGGTGGCGAGGACTAAAAAAATTACAAAATGCATCACTTAGGCGGACGCCTTCTCCAACGCTCCTCTCTTGAGCAACAGAAGACTCAAAACTAAGTTTGTCATGGCACTGTAACCTACTGGAGTCGGGAAAAATGTTCAATAAAATCCTCTTTAATGTGTCCTCAAGAGATTTTATTTTCTGCACTTTCTGTGGGGACGGGATGAGTTCTGAGACCTTCCCTTATAGCATGAAGTTGCCCATGCACCTCAAATTTGCAGAGGCTTGAGAAGCAGACTCCTCGGGGTCACTCAGGATGACAGCATCTGGAACTTCCTCCTCCCAGCCACGTACTACTCCCAAGGGTCCTAGGGTTGGAAAGCCATCGCTTACAGATTGATGCATGTCTTCCTCTTCTTCAAAGCCTATGTGACAGAATCCTCCTCCTCATCCTCCTCTCCTCTCTCCTCCTGTGTGCTCTATTACATAGGAATGATGGTGTCTGGATAAAGTTGGCTTGAGAGGAAAGGAAGTTCTCCTCTTCCTCCTGCTGCTCTGCCTCCAGTGCCCTGTCCATAATGCCACGCAGAGTCTGCTCCAACAGGAACACCACAGGGATTGTGTCACTGATGCGTGCACTGTCATGGCCCACCATCCTTGTGGCCTCCTGAAATGGTAATTAGCCATTGGCGTGGGGAAAAAAAGCAGAGGCGGCCTGAGCCTGTCGTTGTGCCGTACTCGTTGACAGCCCTCTGCTGCATGTATAGCCGCTGCAGCATTGCCAAATGCAAGTTCCACCTAATGGGCATGTCACAAATCAGGTGGCTTATGGGCAGGTGGAATTCCTGATGAATTTCAGCCAACTGAGCACTGACTGTGTATGACCGCCTGAAATGGCTACAGACTCTTCTGGCCAACTTAAGCACATCTTCCAACCCTGGGTATGTATTTAGGAAATGCTGCACCACCAAATTGAGGACATGTGCCAGGCATGGCACATGTGTCAACTTTCCCTGTCTAAGGGCGGACAGGAGGTTTGAGCCATTATCGCACACCACCATTCGTGGCTCCAGCCGGCATGGTGTGAACCTCCTCTGGGCCTGTCCCTGCAGAGCTGCAAGAATCTCTGCTCCAGTGTGGTTCCTGTCCACTAGACACACCAGCTGAAGCACTGCATGGCACCTTTTAACCTGACTCATGCAATAAACTGGCAGTAATGCGCACAGAAGTAAGGGGCGTTAAACTTGCAGCAACACGCAAATCTATATGGCGTTAAACTGGCAGTAACGCACACAAAACTATATGGCGTTAAACTGGCAGTAACGCACACAGAAGTAAATGGCGTTAAACTTGGAGTAACGCACACAGAAGTAAATGGCGTTAAACTTGCAGTAACACACAAAACTATGTGGTGTTAAACTGGCAATAACGCATACAAAACTATATGGCGTTAAACTGGCAGTAATGCACACAGAACTATATGGGGTTAAACTTGTAGTAACACACACAGAATAAATGGCATTAAACTTGTAGTAACACACACAGAAATATATGGTGTTAAACTTGGAGTAACGCACACAGAAGTAAATGGCGTTAAATTTACAGTAGCGCTCACAAAACTATATGGTGTTAAGCTGGCAGTAATGCACACAAAACTATATGGCATTAAACTGTCAGTAACACACACAGAAGTAAATGACATTAAACTTGCAGTAACGCACAAAACTATATGGCGTTAAACTGGCAGTAATGCACACAAAACTATATGGCGTTAAACTGGCAGTAACACACACAGAACTATATGGCGTTAAACTTGCAGTAATGCACACAGAAGTCAATGGCGTTAAACTTGCAGTAACGTACAAAACTATATGGCGTTAAACTGGCAGTAATGCACACAAAACTATATGGCGTTAAACTGGCAGTAACACACACAGAACAATATGGCGTTAAACTGGCAGTAATGCGCACAGAAGTAAACGGCATTAAACTTGCAGTAACGCGCAAATCTATATGGCGTTAAACTGGCAGTAACGCACACAAAACTATATGGCATTAAACTGGCAGTAACGCACACAGAAGTAAATGGCGTTAATCTTGCAGTAACGCACACAAAAGTAAATGGCAGTAATGCACACAAAACTTTATGGCATTAAACTGGCAGTAACACACACAGAAGTAAATGACGTTAAACTTGCAGTAACGCACAAAACTATATGGCGTTAAACTGGCAGTAATGCACACGAAACTATATGGCCTTAAACTGGCAGTAACGCACACAGAACTATATGTCATTAAACTTGCAGTAACGCACACAGAAGTAAATGGCGTTAAACTTGCAGTAACGCACACAGAAGTAAATGGCGTTAAACTTGCAGTAACGTACAAAACTATATGGCGTTAAACTGGCAGTAAGGCACACAAAACGATATGGCATTAAACTGGCAGTAACACACACAGAACTATATGGCGTTAAACTGGCAGTTATGCGCACAGAAGTAAATGGCATTAAACTTGCAGTAACATGCAAATCTATATGGCGTTAAACTGGTAGTAACGCACACAAAACTATATGGCGTTAAACTGGCAGTAACGCACACAGAAGTAAATGGCGTTAATCTTGCAGTAACGTACACAGAAGTAAATGGCGCTAAACTTGCAGTAACACACAAAAATATATGCAGTTAAACTGGCAGTAATGCACATAGAACTATATTGCTTTAAACTGGCAGTAACGCACACAGAAGTAAATGGCATTAAACTTGCACTAACGCACACCAAAATATATGGCGTTAAACTTGCAGTAACACAATCAAATATACAGTTTTCATTTGTCACTGCGCTGACACTATCTGAACTGTCCCTACTCTAGCTATACACTAATGTAAAGATTAGTGACACAATCTCACTACACTACACTGAAACTATCTGAGCTGTCCCTACTCTACATATGCACTAATGTATGTATGAATGATATGGTCTCACTACACTACAGTGAAACTATCTGAGCTGTCCCTACTCTAACTGCACACTATGCAAAGCTGAATGATGGTCTTCCTCACTACACTGACACTATCCCTAGACTGACACTAAACTAATAGAAAGAATACTTTTATAGTGTGGGGCGTGAATGAGCCATGATTGGATAAAGCCATGATGACAGTGTCCAATCATAACTCTGACAGAACTCTGTGTCCTGATTGGCTGAAGCTTTCACTGCTTCAGCCAATCAGGGCTTGCAATGCACTGATCAGTGCCGCAATGCATTGTGGTCCATTCGGGGGCAAACAAAGGTCAAACGTCCCGTTTATTCGGCTGTTCGCTGAACGCCCAAGCAATGAAAGTTCGGCCCAAACTTGTGCTTTGCCCGAACCGTTCGCCCATCCCTATTGTATAATCCTGGAGTTTAAGGTTTGAAAATGCACTCTAGAAACAGATTTAGCAGTTGGGATATACTGTATAACTAGAGTTGAACGAACACCTGGACGTTCGGGTTCTGCTGGTCCGTCCGAACTTCGGGACAAAGTCCGGGTCCGGGTCTGGACGGAACCCGAACGATCGCACGGACAACGAACCCCATTGAAAGCCTGGTCGTCTTGGGCTTGCAGGTCCACAAGCAAGTTGAGATCAATATGTCATATAGGGTTGACGATTTAGACAAAGATCTCACGTAAAAGTTTGGAATTTGAGGTCCTAATATGTTATCCCTACCCGCTTGCCAAGCCCGTTTCGTGTTCAAACCCGGCTTGAAAGTAACGAACCCGCAAGTCGCTTGTCGGCTTATTTGCCCTGCAAACTGGAAACAAACGGGGGCTTACCTGGTGTTACGTAACGCCGTGACTAGTCACGTAACGTTCGGGACTAACCGACTTCGTCACTTTCGAAGTCGGTTAGTCCTGTGTCTCAAGACAGTCTCAAT
>BLSH010262985.1:10284-27396 GCA_018402905.1 Glandirana rugosa
CCTCCGGGCGTGCTGCCGCTTACCTGCATGTCTTATACACAGCCGATCATATGGTAAACAGCCAATTTAACTCACGAGCCACGCACGATCGCCACGATGTGCGTCCCCGTGGGCGCACGCTAGCGGCTTATCCTGAGGACGTCAATAGACGTCCAGTCAGTATAATGAACCCCCCGCCCGGACGTCATTTCTCTATGTGCCGGGCGGGAAGTGGTTAATTGGTTCTGTAAATGTGGGTGGGTATGATGAAGATGGGTTGTTTGAATTTTGGAGGATGTAATTTGGTCAGGTTGCTGTGAGAGAATTTCTTTGTATGTCAGTATGTTCTTTTGTAGCCATGGGACTACTCGTAGATTGGGTATAATATACTATATAGTCTAAGTGATAAGTCAGTGCGTTTAATTTTTGCTTCCTGAAATGTTCCTATGTGTAGCTTATGCCATGCTTGTAGTGTGGCATCTATTGAGGGGAAATTTTTGCAATGTATTTGCAATTGGTTCAGTTTAGCTAGAAGTAGGGATGGTAAGTCCCTATTGGGTTTTATTTATTTTTTAATAAAGGACTTTTTCATTATTTTATTTTATTTGTTCAATATTCTTGTGACTAAGTAACAATGGGCAGTGCTACCACTGCTAAATGACAGACTTCCAGCTGACATGTGTTTATTTTAATATATGTTATATAAATATATTTTTTATCATTTATATAATTAAGAGATGTTCACACTGCTTCCTGCTTAATCACTAAAGCTGCAAATAAATAATCTTTCTTCATAAATGCAGGCCAAAATGTATTCTACTCCATTTCTTTGATGAAAATATTCCAAATGAGTGTATATTATTTAGTATGTAGGAAAGTTTTATAGAGTCCACAAACTATGGTACATACAGTATATCTGAAAATTGATCAATCCTGATGTACTGATGAACTATCTCATTTCATGAAAACACCAGGACAGTAGAAATACCTTCCAAATAACATTTTTTGGAAAGTAGACAGACTGAGGTATTTAGTAAGCGGCATGGCATATTGTTTTGAAGTTGTAATTTTTTTGGAAAATAATTTTATTATTATTATTCTTTACAATACTGCAGTACAGTGCCATCATATAACTGGTGTGGCAGTGGCCAGGGACACTGGTGGGTGACAGTATGTGAAAAATATATTTTACATTTTTTTTTATAGTGTGTGTGTATATATATATATATATATATATATATATATATATATATACATATATACACACACACATACTATAGCCCAAGCAATACAGTGTTACCATAGTAACACTGTACCACTCTGGGAAGTTGATCAGGTTTTTTTTTTTTTTACATGTTATGTTTGCTTATATCTGTGAATTTCACTGCTGTAAGCAAATATTTTTACTGTATCACAGTGTGTAGACACTGTGTATTGTTGTGATTGGCAACAGCTAATCCCATGATACAAATGGGCTGTGATTGGCCATGTCTATACCATGTGATCACTGAGACCAATCACAGCTAGCAACACAATTGTATACAATGGATGGCATGAAAGGAAGCTATTCATTGTTTTCAACTGTCATGTAATGTGCTGTGATTGGTCACAGCGGTCATATGGTACTGGCAGTGGGCCAGCACACTGATCAGTCAACCACTGTGTCCGGTGGACACAGCAGGTGACAGATCTGCCAGAGCTCTGAATGTTCTCTGGAGGATGTCATATGATGTCCTCCTAGAACAATAGGGTTCCTACCTGACCATTATTTTACAATGGTGAGGGCAGGAAGCAAATAAGTATTCTACCACTGGTTGACTCTGTACAATAGATACAAGATAAATAATATCACGCCAACCTTACAAATGACTACAGGTGTATATATAACTAAATCTTAGTTTTGTCTCTTCCACAGACCCATGCAGTTGCTAAGGGGCCTTGGATGCACCCCTTGGTCAGGCCCTCCATCCTTGTATTACTGTATACTTCTCTTCCTTCTTTAGAAACCTATCTGGTTCAATTTTGACCTGCTCTTCTAGAACTGGATGTTAGTAAGTAAGCCCAGTAGTCCAAACAGGAACTAGAGCCAGTAAAATGTGTTCCATGCGGAGCCTCTCCTTCCACTCACAGATCCAACACCCACATGTTCTACATATTATCAGAATGATAAGAAAGCAGCAGTGATGCTATTTCAGTCCTGACTGTCTATTATAACATGTAGAAGGAAGAGGGTATGACTGGGGGGGATATTTGTTCTGTTTTGTGTTTAAGCCTAAAACCCGTGCAGATCAATGATTAAAACGGTAAGTGTTGCTGTTTCTGGTTCTATGAATCCTTGTTAAAAAAAAAGTAAATCGTCTTTGGAAGAAAAAAATGACTCATTTGTATGCCTGCAAGGAACTCAAATGCATGTATGTTTCAATAACCACTGATCACACAGGAGAAAAAAAATTGTAAACACAACCAGAAAACCATTCACTGATGCAGAACTGTATAGCAGAAGGTAAATAACACATAGAACTATGATTCTGAATCTGTGGTACATTTACCCCTAGGGTACTTTCTCACAGGTTCATAGGATGCTGTTGTCTACAAAACTGAACACAGTACAACAATTCAGCAGGTTTATAGCCTCAAAGCCTTACCTAAAGCAAACTGCATCAGTTATTTTATTAGCAAAAGGGTTGATTGGAGAGCACTGTAGTACCTTTAGAAAGCATAGGCAACAGAAGGCCATGCTTTGTCATAAAAGAAGAGTGACCTTCTTCTGAAATTTTAGATGCCTAACTGTTTCTGACAGTATGTTTCGGTCAAAGCCCTGGAACAGGTATGCTATAAAGGTGTCAGGGAAGTGATAGAACTATTTATCTCTATACTTGTTTTGGGTTATTGATTAAAAGAGCTTTGAACTCAAAGTAACACAATGAAAGCCACGGAACTAGCATTTTCAAAAGAGATTTCAGTAATGGCAGCTTCCATCAATCTCTCATGACAGTGTCCCTTTTACATTTTTTTAAGGAACAAAGAATACACCGTGCTAGTGAAAAATATAACATAATCAAAAAGAAAATAAAGGAGAAAAAAATTCCCTAAAAATCAACACTTAATGTGAGATATACACACTAAAACTGTAAAATTTTAAAAAATAGTGTAACGCTAAATCAGAAAAGTGAAAAAATGAGTTACTCTAAGTATGAAATTGGTAAACATATACAAAGGTAATATGCTAATAAAAAGCTCATATCAGAGTCCATATAAAATAATGAAGCATAGTAATTGATGAAGCATAGATAAATCTATTGGATGTCTTCATATAACTAGCACCGTGGGCATGCAGTAAACCAAGTGTAATGCAACCACCGCCACCAGATAAGATGTACGCTTACCCTCTAGCGTTGACACACCTATTACGGCTGGTCAAAAACAGCATGTGAGTAAGACTCCTCTATGTCTTCAATCCAAAGTAATATAGGCAGTAAAAACACTGCATGTAAACATCACATCCCCCACAAGGACCAGTCGAATGGTGAAGCGGTACCAGAATGCAGCCGTCGCCCTACCCGTTTCATCTAATAAGACTTCTTCCTGGGGCCCTTTTAAGCTGTACCTGAAATGAACTGGCAAACATCAGTGGGTACTTGCATAGGTGTGAGCAACCGATTGCATTAGGGTGTGCACCCCAAAGCTCATACACACATGGGCAATGAATGAATGGGAAGTGCTTTGTGCTGAGCGGCTTCCTGTTCATTCACAAAATGAAGCATAATAAACACAGTTTACTATGCTTCAATTATGAATGAACACAGTGAGCAAGTGTGCTCATATGGTAAAGGAAGGCATGGGTAAATTACATGTTTACTAGCTCCTTCCCTCACTCTCCATCCTGAAACATCCCCTGCAGCAGCCAGGGAGGGGAAGAGAGGAGGGAAGCCAGCAGTGCTGGGGGGCAGGGAGCCAGTAGGGGGATTTGACCCACACATAGTGATTAGGGTGTGCCCAGGCACACCTGGCACACCCCCTATGCACCCATATGGGTACTTGGTAAATATGGTACATGATGTAATGTCATTGAGAAACACTATGTAGTGTGATCTTTGTTTGAGATCAGTTTGCATGCTGCGCAAAATCAAGTTCTCCATTCAACTCTATAGAGCAACTGAGGCCCCTAGCATATTCACAAGTCTGCATATTCTATTTAAGCATATGATGAGGGGTGAGGAAAGGAATCATATAGAAATCAGTTTCTTGGAACTTCATTATCCAGTGTAGTGAGTTGTCAGCACCAGTTCAATTAAATGAAAGTCCCTTAAGTATCCCTAACCATAAACGATGTCTTATATGTATTGTATTGTAATGTAATGTAAACAAATGCTTTTCTACCTGAATTCTTACACTTAAAATAAGCCCTTAACTCTTAGCCTCTTTTCAAATACCTTATACTCATACAACCATTGTATCGTGTGTACAGAGAAGTTGGGAGACCGAAAATGGGCCCGGGAGCCCAAAGAAGTTGGTACAACAAGTTGTATTGTGCAAAACACACATGCTCAGAAGTCAGGAATGGCCGGATGCTAATTACATGCACCTGAACGTTCTTTCTGTGGTCGTACGATCGTGTAGTGCAGTCAGTATGCAAGTTACATTATGCAACATACGATTTGCGACGATCGTCGTCCCGTGTGTACGAGGCTTAACACTTTAAACTTGAAGTGTATCTTTTTTTTTATGTTGTTGGTTTGGACAGAGTAGGTCAAATCACCTCTGTCCCCACTATAGAGAATCAACCTTTCTAATTGTTGTGGTGACCAATGTTACTGGGACTGAAAGAAAGAGAAATCTATCCATTTGAGTTGGCATTAGAACAGGAATGATGGGCAAATATTCCAATGAGGACACGTTTTCCAGTAACAACTATCTACAGGGCAAGAGGGGAAGAAAAATTAATTCCAACAAAGATTTTATTTATTCCATACACTGTCTAAGAATAAAAAATAGATTTAGATATAATCCAATAGGTGAAAAATAAATGCAGTGTCAATCTGCACAATTCACAGTAACGCAGTAAATTGTGTATATAATGTAAAAATCATCATAAAAATAGCCCATAATCCATATATGCTGAGTTAATTCAAGTCCATTGTGATAAACTGCTGTATTTATCCAAAAAAAACACTAAACACCATGAATCCTCCACTAAAGTGAAAAAAGTGCCGGCTCCACACCCTTTAAGAATAAGGCTGACCAAATAATAAAGTAATTCAGTCTTGTATATTATTAATTTTGCTTAATGAAGCTGAGAATCTCAAGCTCCATTCAGATCTCTCCAGACTGCAACAGGTAATACCCCTCCACAGATCCCAGGGATTGCCTTTTCTTATCCTTCCCACTGATCGATCACACAGACTGCCCAATGGATGAGCAGCCGGTCGGCTGCTGCAGGGAGGGGGAGATGGGATCAGGGAGATCGGGGATCACCTGGAGATGGAGCCTTCAGAGCAGCAGCTCCCACCTCTAATTCCACCATCTTCCACCTCCTCCTCCTTTTCTTGGAAGGTGGGAGCTATTGCAGTGAAGACTCCAACTCTGGGCGATCCCCGATCTCCCTGATCCCATTTTCCCCCTCCCTGCAGCATCTGGTCAGCTGCTCATTCACTGGGCAGTCTGTGCGATCGATTAGTGGGAAGGAGAAGAAAAGGCAATCCCTGGGATCTGTGGAGGGTTATTACCTGTTGCAGTCTGGAGAGATCTGAACGGAGCTTGAGGTTGTGAACTTCATTAAGCAAGATTAATCATATACGAGACTGAATTACTTTATTATTTGGTGAGCCTTATTCTTAAAGGGTGTGGAACCAACACTGTTTCACTTTGGTGGAGGATTCATGGTGTTTAGTGTTTTTTTTTGGATAAATACACCAGTTTATCTCAATGGACTTGAATTAACACAGCATATATGGGAGCACTTATATATGTGGTATGGACATTATGATTATGGATTATTTTTATGATCATTTTTATTTGTCATGTTTACATTATACACACACAATTTACAGTGCTACTGTAAATTGTGCAGATTGACACTGCATTTATTTATTTTTCACTTATTGGATTATTTGTTTTTATGTAAAGTAGCAGCATGGTTCGTTTTAGTTCAAGTGCAGTGCTTATATGTTATTTAGAGTTAGATATACTTTAACCACTTAACCAAACTTTCATTACATAAAGTGGTACATAACCCAAAATGTATGAGATTATGTGGTAGCATCACTCACCAGCCTTAAGAAATGCTTACTCATCTCTTTCTCATTTCCATCTATTTTTTTTTTCAGAATCAGAACTCCATATCCTGCAACCTACACTTCTGTCTATAGGATGACTCCGCTGTGTTGTAGGGTCTACCTAGAGACCCAACTTAGCCACCTTTATGTGTGTGCTCATGAAGAAGCTCTGTATGCAAGCACGCACAGGGGACTCAGACATGTTTTTCAGTAACTACAGTGCTGCTCCATCCACTATCTCTTAGAATGACAACTGGTTTAGTTTTCCTCTTTTTGGCTTCTGCAGTATGTGATGTACATAGACCTACAAAAAAATTAGTCTTTGAATTTACAAAATGTTTCTGTTTACTAGGAAAAGTGTACTTGTAGGGTTCACGAAAAAGAATGCAATCTAGCATGTGTTGAATTTCACAGATGACAACGGACACTAGCAAGGAATAAGCCAGGGGATAGGAGGAATGTGGAGAATAAAGCACACAGTAGCATCTATAATGTGGTGCCATGTGGACTATCAACTGTAAAGCACATCGTACAGAGTGGAGTGGTATGCTGTAAGGAATATACACCGCAGTGTACAGAGTGGAGTGGTGTGTAGTATTGCATACAAAGGAAAAAGGGTGTACAGTGTGTAGTTGTGTGTAGTGTAGCTTGGTGTACAGTGGAGTAAACAGAGTGGAACGGTGTGGATATAATGTGCATCACATTTTAAAGGGCGGAGTATTGGGAAGCATAAAAATGCTGTAAAGGTAAAGTGTCCAAGTGCAAGGAAAAATCATCTAATCTGGGTGATATGATCATGCTTGCTTCCACCTTCTGAAATCCACATGGGGTGTTCCCCAGCCTCTCACTTTAGATGAAGACCCCAACGGATTAGGGTGGAGCATTGTGGAGTGTCCTTGAATTTACATGTTTTCAACTTGCACAAAAAAATGTTATATAATATTTGCCTATTTATACACATAAACATGATTGTTATTGGTTGCAGAAAGACTTTTATTAAAGCAGTTTTTATACTTTTTTATTGTTATGCTGTAACCATTATAACCCTTGACTAATGACTACCACCTAATAAAATCTTTACACTATTAGCACGGCGGCAGCTCCACAACCCGGGTGTCTTCCTGGCGGTACAGTTATAGGACGCGATTATGCACTAGAGGCTGAACTGCTTTTAAAAGGTAAACAGTGGTGTTACTGCCCAATAATGTGATTTATTTTTGGATGTGAGAGTGGATAAGGTATATTCAGCACTGCTTATGAGCTTTGGTGAGAGTGGGCTGTGACTGCTTGGCTTTGTGGGAGTCGGTATAGAAGGAATTTTGAGCCACTGGGAATATAGGGTTTATTTATATGAATGCTATTTAGATCCAGGGGATGTTCTAATCACCGACCAGTTGGATAAGGTTGTGATGAATGGGGTGTACTTGTGATGCCAGTTTGAAGGATGTAGTGTGATCTGGGCTACTACATGATTAATTTACAAGTTGTATTGGAGATGATTTTATAACAATAATATGGCTCTATGCGGCTACAATACACTTTGCCTATAGAACTTGGAGATGATTTTAGAACAATAATCTTTCCCTTAAAGCAACAGCTGGAACCTTTCCCTGTACAACTTGGAGATGATTTTAGAACAATAATCTTTCCCTTAAAGCAACAGACTCTACCTAGTCCAGTCAGATCGTTCTGTGCAGCAGGATGAGGTCTGCAATCTGTCCCTCAAAGCAGCAGTACTAGTATCTCTCCCTAGTCCACAATCAGATCGTTAAGTAATGCACAGGATGAGATGTTCTATAATATCTGCAATCTGTCCCTCACAGAGCCAGCAGCATCCTCTCCCTAAACTATCCTGAGAGCATATGACCTGCAGCACGGTGACTCCAGCCCCATATAGAGGCTGGGTCACATGGTGCACTGGCCAATCACAGCCATGCCATTCGTAGGCATGGCTGTGATGGCTTCTAGGGAAAACCAGTGAAACACTTGTTGATTGGCTGCCCTTGGCAGCTATTCAACACGTGTAATAAAGTACCAGAACCCTGGACCCGAACCCGGCCTTTTTTTTGAAAAGTCTGGGTCCGGGTCCCGGACACCCCAAAGTTCGGTATGGACCCGAACTTTACAGCCCGGGTTCGCTCAACTCTAATAATAACATATCTTATGAAATAGTTGTCCTATCATAATGAAAAGTGGAAAAATATCATCTGAAGGCAAAGGCACCAAAACTATGGATAAAATCATAATCCCATAACACTCAACTCTAGTTCTTTGCAATATCAACTTTCCCATACTCGATGTTGGCTCCATACATGTCTGTGCTCACCAACCAAAATGCTTAACCATTTAAGGACCGGAAGCATTTCCCACCTTAGGACCAGAGCCCTTTTTGCAATTCGGCACTGTGTCCCTTTAACTGAAAATTGCGCAGTCGTGCGACTTTGTACTCATACGAAATTTGCATTATTTTTTTCCCCACAAATAGAGCTTTCTTTTGGTGGTATTTGATCACCTTCTCCTTATCTCATTTCTGATCACCGCTATAAAAAAAAAAGAGACAATTTTGCAAAAAAAAAAATATTTCTTACTTTTTGCTAAAATACAAATCCAAAAAAAATATCTAAAAAAACAAATGTATTCATTGGTTTTGGCCGATTTATATTCTTCCTCATATTTATGGTAAAAAAATTGCAATCTGTGTTTATTGATTGGTTTGCACAAAAGTTGCCATGTTTACAGACCATGAGAATTCATTTCTGGCGTTTTTTAAATTTTTTTATTTTTTTTTTTTTTACTAATAATGGTGGCGATCTGTGATTTTTATCGGGACTGTGATATTGGGGCAAACATGTCGGATATTTTTGACACTTTATTGGAACCAATGACATTTATACCGCAATCAGAAATTTAAATATCCACTGATTACTGTATACATTTCATTGGCAGGGAAGGGGTTAACCTGTAGGGGGGAGTGAAGGGGTTAACTGTGTTCCCTGTGTGTGTTCTAACTGTATGGGGGCTGGGCTGCCAGGGGCACCGAGATCTAACTGATCCCGAGTACAGGGATCAGTAGATCTCTGACATGCCCCCTGTCAGATGTAAACATGGCGGTTCCCCGTTTTGGCTCTGTCACAGGCCATCACGGGTCACTGGCAGACATCCAGTCAGCCCAACCCACCGCCCTGCTCAGGGAGTCGCGCCAGCAAGTGACAACTATAATCGGTGATTCGCGGGACAGAGCCACGCTGTCACTGCTTATAGTCACTACGCGGTCGGCAAGTGGTTAAAAATATACAGTACATACACCACACTTGGATGTTCTCCACTTAAGAATTTATTTCTAAGAAGTCATATCACCTGCCTGAGTTTCTTCCTTATGTGTTTTGCCCTATATTAGTCAAAGGGTAAGTATGAGACTGAGAAAACTGTAATTATTTTTAGTAGACGTGCACTTCGTTTCATTCTAAATTAGCTTTTTAACACATTTTTGGGAATGCGGATGAATCTGAATTTCGAATTTCCGAGTTTTTCGGAATTTCAGTTTTTTTGAATTCGAACATTCGGTAATCCAAAAATTCGGAAATTGCAAATTCTGTAATTGGAAAAGCCGAAAATCTGAAAATTGGAAGTAATAATTAACTAATAATAACTATTTTTTATGAACTATTAAATTATAGTTATTGGAATGTCCTTGAAAATTAGGCTGTTAGGGACCTTAAATCTGAAATTTATAACTAACAGCCTAATTTTCAAGGAAATTCCAATACCTATAATGTAATAGTTGTTTATTAGTTATTATTTCAAATTGTCTTTCTTATTTTTGAATTTACAAATTTTGAATTTCTGAATTAACTGATTTTTTTTTTATTTCCAAAATTCCGACTTTTTGAATTTCGGCCTTTTTGAATTCCGCATTGCTGAATTTGCGCATTTCAGAATTTTTCGAATTTCCAAATTCCCCAATTTCTGAAAAAATAAAAAAATGAACAGAACGAAAGCAAACAAATTTTTCAGCGGTTTTTAGCTTGGGATAGGGAGGATTACTGTAGAACAGGGGTGTCCAAACTTTTTCAAAGAGGACCAGATTTGATTAAGTAAACATGCGTGAGGGCTGACCATCTTGCCTGACATTCTTTGAACCATTAAAATGCAAATTAACTACTGTATTTTATGCAAATTTTTTTGCAAATGGCATGCTTTTCATTTTATCACATGGATGACAAATCTAAACAGGTGTTAAATCATTCTGCCTTTCATATCTGTAGGCCAGATGAAAAAAAAAGTTCTACTCACAAGATCATGTAGAATAACAGGCTCAATCAAAGTGGTGGGAAGCTGGGTGTAATCTCTCACATCCACAGGACAGGGAGATGCTGCTGTGAGGCTGATGGAGCAACCAGGAGCAGAGGAGTGGGACAAATGTCCGGATGGATCGCGTCTGTATGGAAGGAAGGAAGGACTCTGTAGCAAGGTGGAAGTCAGCAAGGAAGCCTGAAGTCCGGGTGATGTGCAGTGTGGAATGCAGCACTATCACAGTGTGGATGTTGGGATGACATAGAGGCTCCCAAGATGCAATGCAACATGTTTCCAAGTATTCGCTATGCGGTTGTAGGGAATGCATACTCCTTTCTCATCTTGGAATTGCCTGCTGGCCCACTGGGGGGCTACAACAGATAGATTTTGCCAAATTACCTGTGGGGCCGTGTAAAAATGAACACAGGCCGTAATTGGCCCATGGGCCAGACTTTGGACATGCCTGCTGTAGAGCAATATAGAGTTGATGATGATTTTTGAGCTGGAGCACAGATGGTTAACGACTAATGTGGATAGCAAATGTCTTTGATTCTTCATTATGAAGCCTCCCCCTCATTCTCCTCCTTATTTTATGACTAAGCTCAATGGAGTAAGGTAAAACACATTAGAGGGAGGAGCTCATGCATATGATGTGACTTCTTGCAAACAAGCTATGAAACTAAGGCATTAGGAATGGAACTAAAAACATTCATAATCTATTAAATTATTTCTAAAGTAAGTACCCTCCAGTTTCCAGTGAGAAAGTTGTTAATGATCTGTATTCTGCACAATGCAAACAATGACTTTTGCATTCTATTGAAATGTTAGCTAAAAAGAAATCCAGGCAACTATAAAAAATGTCCTATTTATTCACATTTTTATAAGCACCAAATTCAAATGGTATATGTAGAATTACACAATTGCATTTAATTCTATACTGTAAAACAAACCTGTGCTAAGCCCATGTCGTACAAAGTAACAGGTTTGCTTTAATGGTCCTATCTCCAGATGATTCACTTTCCCGTTGCCCTGTCCAGGCACTAGGGAAGAAAAGGGAGCCCTGGGTTACATGTAAGTCACTCTATTCAGAGCTCATTTTCTGCTATCTGTGACCAAGCATATATGCTGTCTCATGAGAGGGAGAGCAGTTATTTCTTCTTTCTCAGAATTTGAATAGAGCATCATTGAAGAAAAATAAAGGTAGGTATATGCATCTTACAAGAATATTAAGTGAACACATTGCTTTACCCTGCGCATCTTACTTTAAATTTATTAAAGTGGTAGTAAAGTCTTTCTTTAGACCTGTACTAATAGGTAAACCTGTAATAAGGCTTACCTGTAGGTGCATTGAATATCTCCTAAACTGGCCATGTTATATATTCCCAAGATATTTCCAATGGATGTGCTTTGAAGTTCCGGCATACCTTGCCAGACATTCAGAGTTCTGTGCCACAGCTGATGTCTCACACTTGCATGGAATTGATGTCATTGTGGCTCCAGCCACTCATACAGCCAGAGCCTGCGAACCCGGAAGGAAGACCAGGGTTGGATGGAAGCCCTGTCAGCGGTGACAGTGTGCTGCTGGAGGGCTTTGTTTTAAGATAAGTATTTCCTTATGCCTTTGCAGGGGATTTTTTTTTTTGGCAGCTGCTGTTTATTACCACTTTAATAGCATACTACCCTATCACCTAGGAAGCACACACTCCATTTTATCAACTCAGAATTACCCTTGTCCAATAGATCTCTGGTGTATTGTAAGATTTTTTTTTCCTTGACATACTCTTTCAACTTTACTTGTCACACTTCTCCCCAGTGCCTACTGCATCAGTCATATTTCTAAAAGATCCATAAAACGCCTCCCAGACTTACTAATAAAATAGAAATGTAAAAAGGTAATGCTCCCTTACAAGTTTATAGAGGAGTAACCTTAGTCTTAAAACTTTAGTTCCACTTTAAAATATTTTTTAAGTAGCTGCATCTAAAAAGACTGCACACAATAATGTCTCACATGACCCTAAATCAAAATCCAATTAAAACATTCAATTCAAGCATGAAATGAAAAAAACAAAGTGTACCTACCAAAAATTCATACTTCACGTGAATCAAAAGGGCACATGTCAGCATTATCAAATTACAATATTATTTTGAGTAAAAAACAATATTTCTTGTCCTTAACAAAAAAAAAATACTCTTTCAAATGACGTAAAGCCTATGCAGCCTATATTAACCACTTCCTTACTGGGCACTTAAACCCCCCTCCTGCCCAGACCAATTTTTGGCTTTCAGCGCTGTCGCATTTTGAATGAGAATTGCGCGTTCATGCGACGTTGTACCCAAACTAAATTTATATCATTTTTTTCCCCACAAATAGAGGTTTTTTTTGGTGGTATTTGATCACCTCTGCGTCAATTCTGATCGCCGCTATAAACAAACAAAGAGAGATGATTTTGAAAAAAACGCAATATTTTTTCCTTTTTAATATAATAAATATCCCAAAAAAAAATTAAAAAATAAAAATGATTCAACAGTTTTGGCCGATATATATTCTTCTACATATTTTTGGTAAAAAAAAAAAATCGCAATCGGCGTATATTGATTGGTTTGCGCAAAAGTTACAGCGTCTACAAACTATGGGAATTGATTTATGGCGTTTTTATTTATTTATTTTTTTACTAGTAATGGCGGCGATCTGCGATTTTTATTGGGACTGCGACATTGGGGCGGTTATGTCGGACTTTTTTGACACTTTTTGGGACCAATGACAATTATACAGCGATCAGAAATTTAAATGTCCACTGATTTCTATATAAATGTCATTGGCAGTGAAGGGGTTAACCTGCAGGGGGCAGTGAAGGGGTTAACAATGTTCCCTGGGTGTGTTCTAACTGTGGGGGGGCGGGGCTGGTTGGGACATAACAGATCTAACTGATCCCAGTGGCAGGGATCAGTAGATCTGGTATGTCCCCTGTCGCAGAACTGAGAACTGCCATGTTTACAACGGCGGTTCCCCGTTCTGCAGGTTTGACAGGGGATCGCGGGTCTCGGGCGGACATCGAGTCCACCCAACCCGCAGGCACGGGCACGCAGCAGGCGGCGGGCGCGTGTGCGCGCCACTGCCGCCTGTGAGCGCGCCAGGAGCGCGCACATGGCCAGGACGTTCATGGACATCCACCCGGCATTTCAGATCCGCGCTGGAGCCGTACTTTGGCTATAGATGGTCTCTGGTTCTCTATAGCTAGAGATGATAAAAGAAGAAGAAAAGTTTTTTTTTTTTTCGCTCATAACAACTCAAAAGTGCTCTTTTTTAATTGTTTAATTAAAGTTGGGAGTCCTTCAACCTGTAAGAGGACTGTTCTGGTTCACAAAATAGGTGAGTCTGCAGGGGACAGCAACTAAAAGAAGTAATAGAACTGCAGGTATTTACCTAAAAAATTGTAAAGTAGGGTTGGGCTTTATGCTAAAGAAAGATTTCATCAAAATTAATTTGTGCAGGCTCACACCAATCTGTTGGGTGCTCCATCTACCAAAACACAAATCTATACAAAAAACAAACAAACTGTGCACTTTATAGATCCCCTGCTACTCCACAAATAAAACCAGTGCTCACTCAAGCAGTATAGTCCAAACATCTAAAATCCTCAGTGGTCACAAAAAGTCCTATTATAGGTCAGTAAATTGCTCATTGCACTCTACACATTTCCAAGGGCCCTCCTCTAAAGACTGAAGTGATCTCTGAAACAAGCAAGTAGGACAGCAGAGGGCACCAGACTATGTGCAGTAGCATAGAGCACTTTATTGGAGAAAGTCAGAGGCATGGGAGGTAAGTGTGAGAGAACTAAGAAACTGAACAAGGTACCATCCCGGTCAAGAAATAATTACTAGAGTGGCAAGGGGTGGGTGGGACTTTGCATGCACCTTTTAAAGTTTCATAAATGTTGGAACACCAAAATTAAAAAATTAACAAATTTTAATTTAGCGCACATGTGCCAAATGTGCCCGCTTCATCAAGGCCATGAATACCTTGTCCTTCGGGTCTCTTATATCCAAACATTTCATGCTATTCAATCACAAGTAAAGGCTCCTGTGATCTATGCAACATACCTTATTTCACTGAAACTCTGAAGGAACAAATTCCTCTTGCTGGGAGCAGGCAGTCTCAGTTCCCATGGGCTCACCAGGCTTGATTTCCACCAGGCTGTTGCCAACTATTTTACAGTTTATATACAAATTAATACTCCAATCCATGCCCCTGATGAAGTGGGTCAGCCCCCGAAATGCGTAGGCCTTCAAATCGGATTCTGCCACCAGGATTATAACACCCTGGTCAACAGTAATTCTAACTTTAACTGTGAACATTTCTCTTAAATTGCACCATTGTTTGTATTTTACTGTTTTTAGATATGGCACATGTGTGTTAAAATAAAATTTGTTAATTTTTTTATTGTTGGTGTTCCAACATTTGTTAAACCTTCAAGGTACATCCAAAGTCCCACCCACCCCTTGCCACTCTAGTGATTATTTTTTGGAGAAAGAAAATTGGCAACTCACATTTGATGTGTCATACAAAGCATATCCCCATGTGTAAGTGTTATCCACTATGAGTGAGGTGAGAGGACACTATAGAAGCAGCTAGCAGGAGGATCTGTCGCTGTGTGTTCACCATGAAGTCCTGGGAACCAAGCTGGAACACACGGGGATGCTGGACCAGATGTGACAAAACTGCAGATGGAACTGGGAAGCTGATAAGTATGGTTAAGCAATTCAAAAGGTATTGGGCTTTTTTATCAAACCATAGTCCATTGATTGCCATAGTAATGTTTATTTCCTGAACTTCATGATTCATTGTTGTCAACCATCAAGTCTCTTGAGCTCATTTTGCTTGTCAGCTCCTCCTGGTGGATGGAGGCAAGGTAGTGTTAATCCATTCAACTGAAGTCCATTGAGATCACAGAGAACACTGCAGCACAGTATCCTAAATCCCTCTCTTTAGCCAAGCACCTTGCTACAATAAATATCTGAAAGCTGTTGCCTAATTGTACACAATTAGTTTGAACACTTAATAAACATGGCAATAAATAGGGCGTACTTCTTATGATCCCAATGACTTGCCATGATGACAAAAATGACCCTTGCAAATACTTTGAAAATCATCCATTCCTTTATTTTAATATAAAGATAATAGCTATTATTAGTCATAAGTGACACATTCAACTCCCATATCAGGACTATTAAGACCGAAATCAGAATATCAGACATACGATCTATTCTAGACATGTGCATTTCATTTCATTAAGAATCAAAATTTTTATTATTTAGAGATCCGGGTGCATTTGAATCACAATAGTAATGAATTCCAAGGTATCTGAAATAAATTACCCAAAAACAACAAATTAATTTGTATTCATTTGTTTCAGTCGTGCAGCATGATGCAATAGTTTCAGCCTAATGCTAATGTTTGAAGCATCCAACATAATGTAACAAGTTAGCTTGGATAATCAGTCAATTATTTTTATGTTAACATTTTTAATTATTAGAAAAATCATTACATATGAAATGAAACATATTGCAATAAATACAGCATGGTATAAAAGTAAAATAAGATGATTCCTGCTTATTGAGTTTGGGTTGGATGGAGGTGGATCCATCAGAATCTCTAAAGCATAACATAACATATGAATCAGAAATAAATTTTGCTCCATTTGCTACTTTGGAATGCACTCCTGTCAATATCATCCAATCAGCTCATTCCATTTCTCTTTGTGTGTTGGACTAGCAGGGATGACTCAGAATGCATAAATAATCTCCTGAAATAACACATTTACACATTAAAATGAACATACTTAATCTTCCAAAATAACTTTAGAAAATACGAATCGATTCACAGCAACGAATGTACAAAAGAAATCCAAATATATTAAATGATTTCTGAAAATAAATCATTCTAACACAACAAATATGACAAAACAAAATGATTTACTTAACTAATAAATTTTGAAATTAAACACATTTTTCCATTGTGTATATCTCTAATCAATTCTACTAGCCTAACTGGTTACTGGGTATCCATACAAATATAAATGGCTAAATTGTTTCAGTAATTTTCTTTGTTAATAAGTAGTGTTGAGCGAACCCGGACTGTAACGTTCGGGTCCGTACCGAACTTTTGGGTGTCCGTGGCACGGACCCGGACCCGGACATTTCAAAAATCGTTCGGGTTCGCTTGGGCTTGCTAAAAACTTTACAGGCCCAGGCCCAGGCACGGTGCCTGTGGGTTTTCAAGCCATGCCTGGGCTTGCAATGTCAGGCCCAAGCGAGTTGTGATGAATAATTGTTTCTTTTAATGACTTTGTTAAATCGGTAAATATAAACATACCTATGGGTCATTGGTCAATCCGATCATCTTAACTAATCTCTATATGTGTTACCTTTTTACACAAATTAAAGTTTTAAATAATCAATTCATTTAGTAAAACAAAACAGTATAAACAACACAATCTTACTAAATAAAAGTCTTTAGTAAATTATATAAACCTAAAGAAAACATGTAAGCAACGACACTTAGCTA
>BLSH010262985.1:31760-66610 GCA_018402905.1 Glandirana rugosa
GATTTTAATTTATTTTCCCTATCCCAATTTATTTGTAGGGCACTTGCCCTAGTTTGAAGATGATTTTAGAACAGTTATATGGCTTCTACCGTTAATTAATCATTTTCAGACACAGTTTGAAGATGATCCACATTCACCTCCATTTTTGCTTTTTTTATGTTTTTATTTTTTTAAAAATATTTACAGTTATTTCCCTGTCCCCATTTTTTTGTAGGGCACTTGCCCTACCCTTACCCCCATTTTACTTCCTTTTGCAGCCCTCTAGGGCTTTCCAGGACTTTGTTACAGCCATTTTTGTGCATAAAAGTTCGGGTCCCCATTGATTTCAATGGGGTTCGTTGTCCGTGCGATCGTTCGGGTTCCGTCCGGACCCGGACCCGGACTTTTTCCCGAAGTTCGGACGGACCAGCAGAACCCGAACTTCCAGAGGTTCGCTCAACTCTATTAATAAGCCAAATGTCATGATGTAATATCTTTACCTAGAATGAATTCATGGGGTGTATTGGCTCTATTTGGATCCTAGTTGATTTAAATCCACTCAAAGCTAATCTACTCATTCTGGAATCCTACCTTTTATGTATCACATACATATTTATTTCCAAAATTACACAAGATTTAGATCACTGCTTCAAGCATGTACTGTATACTGTATATATAATTTCACCCATTGAAATCCCCACTTTGCTCCACCACAAACTATAAATATTTTCAAATATGTAAATCACAATCCGCTTACATGTGGCAGAAATTTTCAGCCCTTATGTTATGAATCAGAGGAAGTTCTGCAGTAATATCTTGTATGGCTCATGGGCATATGCATATGTACAGGCATTGCTGCTTATTTCTGCACATCAACAGTGCCTATGAGTACAGCTGGAGTACACAATTCATAAGAAAAACAAAATGGCACCTCCTAAGCATAGCAATGTGTGGATTTAATGAAAACAGTAAAAAGTGCCAAATGCAAACTCACAATGGGACTGTAAAGTAGCGCATAGATAAGGGTTCATCTGCTGGGTGTCCAGTAGTCCGCCTCAGTAACTGACAGGGACAGAGCAGTTTGGTTTCTGGCTTCATCGGTGGCTTTCGGCCCTTCCAGGATCTCCGCACTGTCAGAACGATGGACGGTAACTCTGGGTTCACCTGTTGATGTCACTTCTGGCACTGGTTCAGCAGGCTGGTTACTCGTGTTCAGAGCTTTCAAGCTCCCTCTTCAGGCAGAATGTGGCACTATGAGTGACCGCCTGAATTTATATCTGAATTTATGTATGCCCACCCATACACATACATAGGGTAATGGTAACAAGACAGTGGCAATGATAATGCAAATGGTATATGATAGTGGAAAATTCTTATATGTTGAATATACAATGGATGTAAAGTGGGGATCGAAAGTTTGGGCACCCCAGGTAAAAACTTGTATTAATGTGCATAAAGAAGCCAAGGAATGATGGAAAAATCTCCAAAAGGCCTCAAATTACAGATTAGACATTCTTATAATATGTCAACAAAAGTTAGATTTTATTTCCATAATTTACACTTTCAAAATAACAGAAAACAAAAAAATGGTGTCTGCAAAAGTTTGGGCACCCTGCAGAGTTAATATCTTGTACTGCCCCCTTTGGCAAGTATCACAGCTTGTAAAAGCTTTTTGTAGCTAGCCAAGAGTCTTTCAATTCTTGTTTGAGGTATCTTTGCCCATTCTTCCTTACAAAAGTCTTCCAGTTCTTTGAGATTTCTGGGCTGTCTGTCACGCATTGCTCGTTTAAGGTCTATCCATAGATTTTCAATTATCTTGAGGTCAGGAGATTGTGAAGGTCATGGCAAAACCTTCAGTTTACGCCTCTTGATGTAATCCCCAGTGGATAGTGAATTTGGATACTAGAACTCCGCACGGGATGAATCTAAGATGTGATGTAGATCTCTTTCTAAAATAAAAGGAAGTAGAACATGACATAATAGAATGAAATAAAGAATAATAAATGGGAAATAAATAAAAAATAAAAAAGAAATAAATAATTTTGTGAAAGACATTAATTTCTCTTCTTTCTCCTTTATTGCTTCACAGGGAGATTTTCACCAGCAATGGTGTCTCCCAGCTGAGTTCAATGACTACAAGCAATTAATTGGATTGGAGTAAATCACATGATCAGTTTTTTCTACTTGAATGTATATTTAAATGTGTGGGTTCTTTTTGTACACTAACGGTGAACAAGGCGTAACTGCCGAAACGCGTCTGCTGTATTACTGTATGTGCATGGGCTACAGTCAATAAAATCATTGGAAGAAATTCTGGAGTGCCGACTCAATCACTGTTGGATCACTTTAAATATAACCGGGAATAAGTGAACATCTGTTCTGCACACCTCTGTAAACTGTGTGTGTCACTTTAAATGAAACCGGGAATAAGTGAACATCTGTTCTGCACATCACTGTTCTTCAAACATCTGCAATCTGTGTGTGAAACTACAGCATAGAGAAGAACAGGCATATGGTTTCGCTCTTCACACACAGTTTGCAGATGTTTGAAGAACAATGATATGATATCACTTTTCTTCAAACATCTGCAATCTGTGTGTGAAACTACAGCATAGAGAAGAACACTGTTCTTCTCTACTGTTCCTCCCGGTTTTAGGTAAAGTGTTCTAAACAGTTTACAGATGTGTGCAGAACAGATGTTCACTTATTCCCGGTTTCATTTAAAGTGACACACACAGTTTACAGAGGTGTGCAGAACAGATGTTCACTTATTCCCGGTTTCATTTAAAGTGACACACAGACTTTGAAGATGTTTGCAGAACAGATGTTCACTTATTCCCGGTTATATTTAAAGTGGCACACAGACTTTAAAGATGTTTGCAGAACAGATGTTCACTTATTCCCGGTTATATTTAAAGTGACACACAGACTTTAAAGATGTTTGCAGAACAGATGTTCACTTATTCCCGGTTTCATTTAAAGTGACACACACATTTTCCAGATGTTTGCAGAACAGTGATATGGGTTCTCCCTGCTTATTAATACTTTTCAGACCCAGTTTGAAGATGATCCACAGTCACCTCCGTTTTTGCTTTTTTTATGTTTTTATTTTTTTTTAAATATTTAAAGTTATTTCCCTGTCCCCATTTCTTTGTAGGTCACTTGTCCCACCCTTACCCCCATTTCCTTCCTTTTGCAGACCTCTAGAACTTTCCAGGACTATTTTACAGCCATTTTTGTGCCTAAAAGTTTGGGTCCCCATTGATTTCAATGGGGTTCGGGGTCCGGGACAAAGTTGGGGTTCTGTCCGGACCCGAACCCGGACTTTGTCCCGAAGTTTGGCCGAACCAGCAGAACCCAGACTTCTAGAAGTTCGCTCAACTCTAATCATTATCCATTTGTAGAAGCCATCCTCTCTTTAACTTCAGCTTTTTCACAGATGGCATCAAGTTACCATCCAAAATTTGCTGAAATTTTATTGAATCCATTTTTCCTTCTACTCGTCGTGAGATGTTCCCTGTGCCACTGGCTGCAATACAACCCCAAAGCATGATTAATCCACCCCCATGCTTAACAGTTGGACAGAGGTTCTTTTCATTAAATTCTGTACCCCTTTTTCTCCAAACGTACCTTTGCTCATTCCAGCCAAAAAGTTCAATTTTAACCTCATCGGTCCACAGAACTTGTTTCCAAAATGCATCAGATTTGTCTATATGTTCATTTGCAAAGTTCAAACGCTGATTTTTGTGGTGAGGACGTAGAAGAGGTTTTCTTCTGATGACTCTTCCATGAAGACCATATTTGTCCAAGTATCTCTTTATAGTGGAATAGTGTATCACAACTCCAGTGTCTGCCAGATCTTTCTGGAGGGATTGTGCAGTCAAACGTGGGTTTTGAATTGTTTTTCTCACAATCCTACAAGCTGTTCTGTCTGATATTTTTCTTGGTCTTCCAGATCTTGCTTTAACTTCCACTGTTCCTGATGACTGCCATTTCTTAATTACATTCCAAACAGAGGATATTGACATCTGAAAATGCTTTGCTATCTTCTTATAGCCTTCTCCAGCTTTGTGAGCGCCAACTATTTTCAGTTTCAGGTTTCTAGACAACTGCTTAGAAGATCCCATGGTGCTGATTGTTGGGGCAAGGTCAGATGAGTCTGGGCATTTAAAACCTTTGAGATTGACATCACCTGGTCTTCCCAGACGATGATTGAGAACAATCCATGACACTGGCTGGTCTCAGCCTTGCAAAGGGGGCAGTGCATGCTATAAATTCTGCAGGGTGCCCAAACTTTTGAAGACACCTTTTTTTGTTTTCTGTAATTTTGAAAGTGTCAATGATGGAAATAAAATCTAACTTTTGTTGACATATTATAAGAATGTCTAATCTGTAATTTGATGCCTTTTGGAGATTTTTCTATCTTTCCTTGGCTTCTTTATGCACATTAATACAAATTTTTACCTGGGGTGCCCAAACTTTCGATCCCCACTGTATAATGACATATACTGCAGGTAAGAATGCCTCATGTGTATATGAAGAATAATATACGTAAGAAAAATGTATATAAAAAAATATAAAAAATATTAAATATACTGCATATATAGATATAGATAGATAGATAGATAGATAGATAGATAGATAGATAGATAGATAGATAGATAGATAGATAGATAGATAGATAGATAGATAGATAGATAGATAGATAAAATACATTATTCTGGGTGGAATACATGACCTCATATAGACATATGTACTCATTGGTGAGAAGTCTATGAGGGATCTCACCTGAGGGATTGAAAGTATACATCCATTATTAATAAGTGAAACATTAAGGAATACTATAAAATGGATAAAAAGATAAATATATATGGACTTAAATTAAAATTGATATGATGAATGGATTAATCAACGCTATGATAAGGGTTTTGACAATGTTGGAAAAAAATGATGATGGACAAAGGAGGCACAAACCCTACATGTGTGTTGCTTCTACTTGGACACCTATATCTACAATTGTTCTCATAGGTTTACATACCATGGCAGAATTTATGATTTCTTGGCCATTTTTCAGAGAATATGAATGAGAACACAAAAACATTTATTTCACTCATGGTTAGTGTTTGGATGAAGCCATTTATTATCAATCAACTGTGTTTACTCTTTTTAAATCATAATGACAACAGAAACTACCCAAATAACCCTGATCAAAAGTTTACATACCCCAGTTCTTAATACCTTGTAGTGCCCCCTTTAACATCAGTGACAGCTTGAAGTCTTTTGTAGTTGTGCATGAGGCTCTCTATCTTCTCAGATGGTAAAGCTGCCCATTCCTCTTGGCAAAAAGCCTACAGTTCTTGGAAATTCTTGGGCTGTCTTGCATGAACTGCACATTTGAGATCTCCTCAGAGTGGCTCAATGATATTGAGGTCAGGAGACTGGGATGGCCACTCCAGAACCTTCATTTTATTCTGCTGTAGCCAAAGACAGGTCAACTTGGCCTTGTGTTTTGGATCATTGTCATGTTGGAATGTCCAAGTACATCCCTTGCGCAGCTTCCTGGCTGATGAATGCAAATGTTCCTCCAGTATTTTTTGATAACATACTGCATTCATTTTGCCATCAATTTTGACCAAATTTCCTGTGCCTCTGTAGCTCACACATCCCCAAAACATCAGCAATCCAGCTTTGTGTTTCACAGGCCTTGTTGACTCCTCTACAACTGTAGCGTTTATGGTTGTGGCCAAAAAGCTACATTTTGGTCTCATCACTACAAATGACTTGTGCCAGAAGGTTTGAAGCTTGACTCTGTGCTGTTTGGTTTATTTTAAGAAGGATACTTTGTGGCATTTACGTAGTAATGGCTTTCTTCTGGCGACTCGACCATGCTGCCCATCTTTCTTCAAGTGCCTCCTTATTGTGCATCTTGAAACAGCCACACCACATGTTTTCGGAGAGTCCTGGAGTTATTTGTAGGTTTTTCTTTCAATTCTCCTGGAAGTTGTGGCTGAAATTAGTTGGTCTACCTGACCATGGTTTGGTTTCAACAAAACCCCTCATTTTCCAATTCTTGATTAGAGTTTGAACACTGCTGATTGGCATTCTCAATTCCTTGGATATATTTTTATATCCCTTTCCTATTTTATACAGTTCAACTACCTTTTCCCGCAGATCCTTTGAAACATGTTTTGCTTTCCCCATGACTCAGAATGCAGAAACATCAGTGCAGCACTGGATGAAAGATGCAAGGGTCTGTCCGGAGTCCAGAAACTCATTGACCTTTTATACACACACACGAATTACAAGCAAACAGATCACAGGTGAGGATGGTTACCTTTAATAGCCATCTGTGTCAACTTGTGTGCATGTTACCAGGCCAAAATCATCAGGGTATGTAAACTTTTGATCAGGTTTTGTGTTCTTATTCATATTCTCTGAAAAGTGGTCAAGAAATCATAAATTCTGCCAGGGTATGTACACGTATAAGCACAACTGTATATTATAGAAGAATGTTTATTTCAATGTCCTCGTTCAAACCGCCCAGTGACAGATGATTGAGAACAAAAATCCAATGGTTTTCCCTCTCACAAAGGTGTTTGTATCTTTCAGCCTGAGGGAGGTTCTTGGGGATAGCTTCTACTATCCACACCCACAATCCTTCAGAACATGTTTGCTAAACCTCTTTCTCAGGGTCTGTATAGTCCAGCCCACATAAAGTAGACCACAAGGACACTGAAGACAATATACTACATACTCAGAAGAGCAGTTGTAAAAATCTGGAAGGACATAACGTTTACCCCTGATCGTGAAATCTTTTTGGCCATGTGTAACACATTTGCAGGTAAGGCAGAGGGGCTTCCTGCATTGGTACATCCCCTTGATATTGAAGAAGGTTAGAGGGGCACTGGTGGCATTGTATCTAGTCTGTAGGTTGCTGGGCGCTATGTGGGCTTTCAACATTTTTGCTCTTCTATAGGTAAACCTTGGTTTGTCTGTGAGAGTGGATTTAAGGTGGGGGTCCAGAAATAAAATGGACCAATGTTTATGAAGAATTTGTTCCATATTTCTAAACTGTCTGTGGAACTGAGTCACAAAGCGTGTCAGTTGTATGGCCTCATAACTGTTATGGTCTCTACTGTTACATCTTCTGTATGAAGCTAGTGTGAATAAGCTTCCTCGATAATCCCCGCTGGATATCCTTTTTCCAAAATTTTTGTCTTTAATAATTCACAGTGGATCTGGTAATCCTGCGTTTCAGTACAATTATGCTCCAGGCAGCAAAATTGACTCTTGGGTATGTTGTTTATCCAACGGGGATGATGGCAACTCCTAGAATGAAGATAGGAGTTCCCCGAGATTGGTTTAGTGTAGTTCTGAGCACAGATTTTTTGGTCCTGTTGATACAGTTCAAGATTTAGAAAAACTTGTTTATGAGGGTCAGTGACAAAAGTGAAAGATAACCCCATGGCGTTGTTATTACAATGTTAAACAAAACTGGAGATGGAGGACTCCAGTCCATCCCAAATGATAACCACACCATCAATATAACAACCATAGAATACCAAATGGGAGGCATAGGGATTATTGTGCCATATAAATAGATGTTCCTAATAACTTATAGTGAGGTTGGCATAGCTGGGGGCAAAATTTGCCCCCATAGCTGTACCTTGCATTTGGATGTAAAAGTCGTCTTCAAACTCGAAATAATTGTGGGTCAGACAGTATTCAAGAAAATTAAGAAGAAACTGGACTTGACGGGTATTGAGTAATGAATCCTCACTGAGGAAGTGTTGTGCTGCTTGTAATCCTACCTGGTGGGGTATGGATGTATAGAGTGATACTACATCCAATCATAACCAACGATACTTGGGTTCCCAGGAATAGTTACGGGGCATTTCTATACTAGACTAGATTCTGTACTATCGGTTGTAAGAAATGGTCAATGAATATGGAAAAGTAACTGGTGACACTTTCCATAGCTGCTACGATTGGTCTTCCGGGCGGATTCGTGGGATTTTTATGATTTTTGGGCAAGTGATAAAAGTATGGTCTTTTATAGAATTCATGTCTAAGAAAAGCTTGTTCAGTAGGTGTAATGATCTGATCTGCAGCAGCTGTATTGACAAGCTCATGTGCTTCAACTATGAATTGCGGGAATGGATACTTTATAAGTTTCTGGTATGTCAAGGAATCAGATAGCAATCTATGCCAAATAATCAGAATGGTTTTGGATGACAATCCTACCTCCCTTGTGGGCATATCTAATGATGATGTGGGGGTTGTTAGTAAGTGATTTTAAGGCTGAGGTCTCAGAAACTGTTAGGTCTGAGGGAGGCTTGGGTCCAGAGGTGTTGTTATGGCACATACGACACAGGTCAGCATAAACTACCTGATAGAACCTTTGTAAATATGGCCCTTTGCAAAAAGTGGGGTTGAAAAAGGATGAAAGGTAG
This sequence comes from Glandirana rugosa, assembly GCA_018402905.1. Lineage (NCBI taxonomy): Eukaryota > Metazoa > Chordata > Amphibia > Anura > Ranidae > Glandirana > Glandirana rugosa. Next base: position 40,193 of record BLSH010262985.1, read on the forward strand.
TATGGTGGATGGGCGGAGATGTTGGCAAATGTTGAGTGAGAAAGGTGGCATGTTCGTCAGGGTCATCCGTATACAATTGTTCCAGATGTTCCAGAGCTAGGGCTTCCTGTTCTGTCAATGATGGATATGGATCCATGGAAAGATCTAAATTGGTGTGGTTAACAAGGTCGTGGGTTTCCGTTGAAGATGTTTTTATATTATCTTTGGTGGCCTAAATATTGTAGTATCCTTTGACGGTGAGGTTTCTAATGAACCTGTTCAAATCAAGAAATAGTGTGTAGGAATTGGGGTCAGTACTCTGAGTGAAGGTCAAGCCTCGAGCTAAGAGAGAGGTTTCAGCTGAAGATAATACATGGTCTGATAGATTGAAGAGTTTCAGTCTTTTTTTCTTTCCTTCCGGTGTCTATCTTTTCCCCCTCTCCTGCCTCTGTGGTGAGTTTTCTTTTTTGACTGGACAGGGGGAGAAGGGTTTAAAAAAGTCACCTGGGAAACTGAAGGCTGGGGCTCATCAAGGTCTTCATTCTCAGGTAGATCAACAAGATTGACTGAAGACCCAAAAGTAATGAGAATATTATGGGTGGCGTTGTTATCAATGGTGCGTGGGGCCGCGGGTGTAATGGCACCCCGAGTGGTATTCAATGAATGAATTTTAGGGGAAGGCAATGGGGACTTAGAAGCAATGCCACCTGGGATATATTTCAATGTTAAATTTGGATCCTTGGCAGTGGAACTAAGACAAATGGAGCCAGACATAATCAGAGATGGCTCCTGGACTATGGTGGGGCAAGCTCCTGGTTAACTACATGGGGGGATGCATCCATGTTTGACCTGTCTGGCGGTTCAACACTAGTGGCAAATGAAGGTGAAATGGAAGATATTGTTTTACTGTTTGAACAAGATTTAATTGACCTTAGACCTCGTAGATGTTTCTTGTAGAGGACCCAAGGATGGGAGTGTAATATGTGGAAACTGGGCATGGGACAACATTCCATAAGGGAGATGGGGGTGTGAGCGGGTGTGGAAATGTTGCCTGTAGGAGTGATAACTTTCTTTTTCCAACTAAAACCCCTATTAGAGTTGTAATCATCAAAATCCCTCATAATCTTGTGTAACTTGTTTTGAATGAGGTGGTCCTCCTTCAACTTGGTATTTAATTTGAGCTTTCTAAACCAAGAGGTGGGTAAGGTGGAAGTGTTACTTTGAAGTGCAACAATTAAACCTATTATTTTGGAGAGTAGGAAATTGAAGAGAAGATCTGAAGAAGAAGAAGAAGAAGATTTGTTTACTGAGGATTTCCATCTATTTTTGTGTGCAAAATTCTGACACTTCAAACCATTCCGACAATAGGTCCAGAGTGAGGAAGGAAAATGTCTTGAGGTTCCTAAGGCCCCTAGGTGAGATTTTGTATTGTAAATAAAGTTGCAAGAAAAATTTGTCCCACCATTGATGGTTGGCATCATTGATGGTGTCCTCTATTTTGCGGAATCAGACACATATAGATCTATAAGAAGATCTAGAGACAAAAAAAGTGGGTGAAAAAAAATTGGTGGGGAAAAGGGAATATATTTCCCACAGTATGATGTGCTTCACTAACTCAATCTCCAATATGATATCCATGGTGAATTACCTATTTGAATGTGATGATGAAAAATTTGTAAAATGTATATGTGTGTCTCGTATAAATTGCCACTGTAATATCAGTTACTGAATAGACCCTATGAGGATAAAGGGCTCCAGGAACAAAAAAATACAGTAATTTACAATAAAACCATGAAATAAAATAAACTAATAGCATGCATCAATGTGTTAAAAATACCACAATGAACTCAATCAATAAAGTGGCGTAATCGTAATACATGAAAAAAAAACATACATTGGTGAAATCACCCTGGGGCAGCACATGTTGATACTTCTAACATGGAATAGAACATTAATGGAATATTAATGCTTGAATAATTGTGAATATCAGCTTGCCACTCCTATTTGTGACTATATATATATATATATATATATATATACATATTGAATCACAATACATGAAAAGTAAATTAAAAAATAAAATATAAATCAAATAAAATCCTATACCATACACCTTGTGATTATGTTTTTATACGGCAAAATAGCATGCAATACCTGAATATTAATAACTTAAATAATTCAACAACATATAGTGCATATAGTGACATATAGTGACTAGTGGTGGAAACCTCCTAAATAAAATAATAAAGTTCATATGATGAATAGTGGTGGAAACCTCCAAAATAAACTATTAAAGTCCAGTGCATCGATAAGTCTGTAACAAACAATCCACTTAATGATATCCTGAACTTTGCCATAATGGCAATCCCACGGCAGTTGCACTATGTGATATCCATCACCAGCAATATTTAAGCACTCGTCTCCATATTTAGCTTAGAAAACAGGTCACTCGCACCGCGCGCCTTCCTCACCTAGGGATTAACTCCACTGGCATGGGATATTATTCAGGTGCACTTCAGATCCAGCAGCTCCTTTTGCTCCTGTGGTTCCTATGGTTCTTAGACATTCAAATCTCAAACAGAATCAAACATAAGCCATCATTACACTTTACCATCAGTAAAACTCAATCTTTATTAAAAACCCAAATACATACAAACAGTGCACTTTATACCTTACACGTGGCTAAATGCCTTTCAGATATACACTGTACTGCCCCCCTTAAGAAACACCAGGAAATCTGCATCACCTTTTAACCTTGCATATCAGCATCACTTCCCGGCTCGGCTTGATGACATCACTGACTCTGCCTCCAACATGTTTCAGCAGTAATCATGTAAGTTCCTCAAGGAAATCATAGCACAGTGGTAATAGTACATATATTGTTACAGTGGACACTGAGACCAAAGAGAAATGATCTTCATAGGACAATGCCTCTTCATCAACAGTTCCAATATGATGCAAATCTCAAAATTATTCTGGTATTGTTCTCCTACTCCTTTGTCTTAATTGGTTTTCTCTGCTTATAGTTCCATTCATTGCTCTGTTATGAATTTTGTAGCTATTTTTAAATGTATCTTTAAAATTCATGTCATCCTTTCTTATTTCTTAGTCTTAGGCTTTAAGAATTCCATCTCATATTCCCTGCCAACAACGCTACTTCCTCCATTCTCATTTCCTTTTTCCAGTGTTAGTGAATAAATGTTTAAAAAGGGTAAGTGAGTGTCATATTAGTTTCTAGTCAGTATCTAATTGACTTGTGTCAAAACCATTGAGTTTCGATTTACTGAGAAAATTTCTATGAAATGAGAGTGTATAATAAGTTAGTTTCTTTCTCACTATGAATGCAAACTGATAACCTATAATTGGCTACTCTTTTTTTTTTTGAGCTTTAGCGCGGCTCCATGTTACACATATAATTGGCTACTGTCTAAGCCAATGCCTTATGTTGATTTTTACAAATATCAAACTCAAGGAATAAACATTTGATATTGAGTTGATACACCACAATGCCTTGTCTGTCTTTTCATTATCCCAAGCTCTTGGAAGTGACCTGACCCAGCAGAAGGGAAACAAAATACAGGCAGATTTAACCCCTGGGGTATTTTTGAGTAACCCAACAGTTTGGTAGACTTCAAAACAGTGGAATTGGAAATTACTAAAACAGTGGCATGTGTTTTATAATTTGACATTACAGTGGCAGGGCTTCTGCAGGAGTCTTGTCTCAGCTCAGCCAAAGGCAAAAAACCTGACACCTATATGATGGCAACCCATTGTATAAAGGTTAGATTGAGCATCCTGCCAAGATGGTACTTACGAGGACGTATAATAAAGCCTGGACAAATCACCATGGAGGGTGAAGGTATTTTCGATGCAGAGCGTTGCACTCTTTGACCTCCTGCCTATGTGGTACCTCTTATTCTACCAAAAGTATCAAAGGAGGATGGGAGCCAAGGATGCTCCGGGGCCTCTGTGCAGTTATGCAATTACCTTAATTTTTAGTACATGTGTTGCTTGTATATTCTTGGTGCTTTTCATAGCTAAGATATGTGAATTGTTATATTTTAAGATCATGTGCTGTTTTTTTATTAAACTAAGCCTTCCTTATTGACATGCAAATGAACCAGTCAGGCTGGTTTATGAGCTCAGCATAGGGAGTCAGGCTACAGGATATGATGTAGCATGAAATAAGGGGAGGGGAATAAGGCTTTGAGCAGGCCATATGCTCAGACAAAGACACAGTTGTTCTGGAAAACAAAGAAGGTAGACTTGTTTGAAAGACAAAAGAGCAACAGTTGTGCTGGAAGACTTTGGAGGAAATAGATGTTTTGTGTGGGACTCTGAAGGAAGGAACCAGAAGAAGATTCCATAAATGGAAAGCCAAGTTAAGTAGCTGTTTAGTGTACTGTACCTATGCCTAACCAATACATTATACATGCTTATTTGTTAGGAAGGATAGATAGTTTGTACATTGTAGACATATTTTGTTATACTTTGTATGCTATGCATTGTGTATCCTGCAGTTGTATGTGCAACTTTTCTGTTTAGTAAAACAAATATTAATACACTATAGAGGTCTAAGCTTCTTTGGCTTGTACTGCAAAGAGCCTTAAAAGATGCAGTAGAATGTATGTAGTCAGACCACAGATTTGATACATGGTATAAGGGGAAAGGGGTGGGGGGGGGGGGGTGTGACCACATAAGGAAACATTTGCAGGTAGAAAAAACATGGATGCACTCTCCAGGCTAAAACAGCTTTAAAACCAAGGACTATAAGCACAGAAAAAAATTCAAGCTGTAACATTAAGGAAGAAGCAATTATACTGCCATGGTTTTTTTTTATGTGGCTCCTTTTTTAAGCAATAAACTCACATTAAACTAGGAATAGCATTGTTAGGTGAGTATAATTACATTTTCTGTGAAACTGCATTAAGTCTGGAGTTTCTCAACATTCTCTTCAAGAAGTCATTAATTAAAAGGAATCTTACTTCAAACATAGAAATTTATTTCACTAAGCATGTAGAAGACGTTGCGAACTTGTGTATAGATGTGGGTATATTTTCTCTTTAAAGAAGAAATCCATTTATTTTTGCATTAAATAGGCCTGTAATCCCTATATAAAGCCATGCAGATAGAAAAAAAAAACTTCAAATAAGGATTTATCTTCTTGGCTGTGTGTTGTGTCTGTGTAATTATTGCACCATTTATTTATTTTTTCTCTACAGAGCTTCATTAGCAAGGCAAACTTTTGTGTATATAATATAAAATACTATGTCTTCAGAAATGTTCTGTCTTCCATCTTTTGCTCCTTGCCATTACCCTTTGTGTTTGTTGTCAGGACACCAAGAAAACAAAATAAGCTGAATATGCTTTATATGCATTGGTCCCCACTGTGTAATTACATTTCCTGTATCTCCTTTTTAAACAGCAGCAGGCTTATTATTCCACAGAGCTCATTTGGCTAAAGTAACCCCATTATGATACAGTATTTCCAATAAAAAATTAAAATTTTTTTGGTCATGATTAGAGATGAGCGAACTTCTAGAAGTCCGGGTTCTGCTGGTTCGGCGGAACTTCGAGACAAAGTCCGGGTTCGGGACCGGACAGAACCCGAACTTTGTCCCGGACCCTGAACCCCATTGAAATCAATGGGGACACAGACTTTTAGGCACAAAAAAAGGCTGGAAAATAGTCCTGGAAGGTCCTAGAGGTCTGCAAAAGGAAGGGAATGTGGGTAAGGGTGGGACAAGTGACCTACAAAGAAATGGGGACAGGGAAATAAGTTTAAATATTTTTTAAAAAATAAAAACATAAAAAATGCAAAAATGGAAATCATCTTCAAAATGGGTCTGAAAAGTATTAATTAACATTAGAGGCCATAGAACTGTTCTAAAATCATTGTCAAACTGTGTCAAAAAAGTATAAATAAGCCGGGAGTACCCATATCACTGTTCTGCAAAATGTAAAAAATGCAAAAATGGAGATCATCTTCAAAATGGGTCTAAAAAGTATTAATTAACATTAGAGGCCATAGAACTGTTCTAAAATCATCTTCAAACTGTGTCAAAAAAGTATAAATAAGCCGGGAGTACCCATATCACTGTTCTGCAAAATGTGTGTGTCACTTTAACTGAAACCGGGAATCAGTGCACATCTCTTCTGCACAATTATTTAAAGTCTGTGTGTCACTTTAAATGAAACCGGGAATCAGTGCACATCTGTTCTGCACAATTTTTTAAAGTCTGTGTGTCACTTTAAATGAAACCGTCAATCATTGCACATCTGTTCTGCACAATTTTTTAAAGTCTGTGTGTCACTTTAAATGAAACCGTCAATCATTTAAAGTGACACACACATTTTGCAGAACAGTGATATGGGTACTCCCGGCTTATTTATACTTTTTTGACAGTTCTATGGCCTCTAATGTTAATTAATACTTTTCAGACCCATTTTGAAGATGATCTCCATTTTTGCATTTTTTATGTTTTTATTTTTTAAAAAATATTTAAAGTTATTTCCCTGTCCCCATTTCTTTGTAGGGCACTTGTCCCACCCTTACCCCCATTTTCCTTCCTTTTGCAGACCTCTAGGACCTTCCTGGACTTTTTTACAGCATTTTTAAGATCTTTCATTAAAATTACCAGAACCCCGGACCCGAACCCGGACTTTTTTTGAAAAGTCCGGGTCCGGGTCCCGGACACCCCAAAGTTCGGTACGGACCCGAACTTTACAGTCCGGGTTCGCTCAACTCTAGTCATGATGCAATATAAACTTTTACCAGCAAGCCAATTACAATGTTATGTGTTGTGAAGACAGCATACTAATTCATATGACTTGCAGCAGTACTGCATTGTGGGAGCTAATATTCATTTCACTGAATACTTCTGTTGACATATGTGCTCCAGTGCATGCAGCTAGGGAACTTGGACTCAGGACCTGGTGCTTGAGTGTGGCTATGAATATGAATTTTCTAACACAAAGATATGTGTTTAGTAACCTTACAGTCTATAGTCTGCCTTTTTCTAGCTATGGTAGCATAACTAGCTCACCTAACTTTACAGCTTATGTCTGCTTGTGGATATTGAATGATAAATTTGTCATAAACTATCCAGTTATTGATAAGACAATGTAAGACTGTAAATATGCCATCAAAGTGTGACTTGTATTTATTCTCTTGAAAAATCATAAGCCACATACATGATAAAAACCATCACTCACATATGTTTGTGCCAATAACTGGCACCCAGTGTATCCAAAAAAGTTGCAGAAGTCTGCTGCAGCTATGATATTCCAGAATCCAGACACAGCCGGTGACAGATCACGCTGCAATGTGGCCCCACATGCGCATGTGATCCAGGAGGACGTCATACGACATCCATATGGATCGACGAGAGGCTGGCCCCGGCGCCATTTGGCCACCTACCCTTGAAAGTGCTTATTGGACAACTGCAAACCAGCAAATTGTGAAAATAAGGGGGGGGGGTCTGTTGTTTATAATCTACAAGCACAGATTTCTCCTCCACAAACAATAAAACAACTATCCCCTATGGATACTTTGCTAACAGCCCGCTCACACTGATGTGTTCCCACACTACCAAATTCAGTCTTTATATAAAGTGCAGTGTTACTGATTATATATTAGTCAATCCTACCCTTAAATACAATACCCTTCACCAATTCAATTATTATCTAGTATGCTGAAAATCACTATTATTCTTATAAATAAGATCAATGTTTAAACAATGTGTGCTCCTTATCCCTTGTGATCAAAAACTCTTCAACTTATGCACATTGCAATAGTAATTAAGGTCCCTATTTATAAACAAGTCCTAAAGTGGACTTCTTCAAACTGCAATCCATTGTGATGTACTGCAAAATTCACTCTTGTGTTCAACATGTGTATATCCCTGGGTATAGCAATCTGTTTGTGGCTCAAAGGGATAACAAGGTCCTCTTAAAGTGATTGTAAAGCTTCATTTTTTAAAAAATAACAAACATGTCATACTTACCTCCTCTGTGCAAGGGTTTTGCCTCAATCCTCCTCTTCTGGGGTCGCTCCATGGCGCTCCTGGCTCCTCCCCACATTGAGTGCCCCCACGGGGAAGTGCTTCCCTGGGGACACTCATGCAGGCATGCTCCCAAGTCCTGCTGCTGCGTCCATTGACACAGACAGCAGGACTCAGACCCTCCCCCCAGGTCATTGGATTTGATTGACAGCAGCAGGAGCCAATGGCTGCGCTGCAATTAATCTATCCAATCAGGACATGAGACACCAGCTGGAGCAGGTGTGTGCATCCCCAGTGCGGGAAAGACCGGGTTCAGGTAAGTAAAACCGGGGCTCTGAGGGGCTACTACACTAAAGGAGGTTTTTCACCTTAATGCATAGAATGCATTAACCTCCATGGCGGCATTCCCAAGTGTGGCTCGGGGTGGAATTTCAGTACCATTAGCGGTAACCCCGAGCCACACTCGGGATTGCATTGCTGGATCCAAGGCAGCGTTACTCACCTTGTCCCCTGGATCCAACGATGTCCGCCGATGTGTCTGCAGGCTGTGTCCACCGCTCGATGACTCTGTGTGCCGTGCTCTGTTCCCTGCGAGCGTCGCGTCGCACGGGGACTGAGACTGGTGGGAAATTCAAAAAGTGAAACACACACAGCACATACAGTACACTGTAATCTTATAGATTACATTACTGTATGAAATCATTTCACATCCCCTTTGTCCCTAGTGGTTTGCCCAGTGCCCTGCATGTACTTTTATATTATTTATGTCATTATTTCTGCCTGGAAACTTGAGAATGTCCATGGCAACCAAAAAGCTTCCGTTTACGTCAAAAGTGTTTTTTGATCAGCCAGAAAACAGCGATAATAAATAAGAATCATTTGCAGAATTGAGTGATACTGATTTTTGGGGAAATTTATCATCAGACACTGGAAGTGACGACAGCGACAATTCTGCAAATGAGCAAATTTCAGTGTTTTTGGTTTGATTACATTATTGAATAGATTTTATTACCATTACAGTATTATTTATGATAATTATTTATAGTTATTTATTATATAATAATTTATGATTTCATGTTTCAAACTTTATCATACCCAGGATGTCTACTAGACTCTTGTTTGGACAGATTTAAGTGAGTTATTCCTAAGAATTACAGGCCTACAATATAAAACGCCAAATTTCCATGCAAAATAATGTACCACTTTCAGCACCAAAAATCTGAAATAATCATACCGCCAGGGAGGTTAAGGTGAAAATCCCTGAGAGTTTACAACTCCTTTAAGACTAAAGGCTAAATGACCATAGGATTAAAACCATATGATTAAAACCAGCTGTTGGTCTGTGCTATTCTTGGTAGCTTTCCTAAGGCCCCTTTCACATTGTTTGTTTTTCAGCTGAAACCGATCAGACTCTCCATTGCCCTCTATGGAGCGCCAGATCTAAACAGACTTGTGTCCATTTAAGTAAGGCTACCTCCTGGTCCTATCTGGCAAAACCCCTAAAAAACCATTGGGATCTGTTCTCCTTCAGCTGTCCAGATGGGAGTGCAGTCTGCAGTAAACGGACAGCCTGTCCATTTGCATCCAACTGCACACAGAGCGGACAGAGCTGAGTCAGTATCTGCTCTGCATAAGTGGTGCAGACAGAGACCTGTCATCTGCCCGCTCTGCTCTGCTCAGCTCAGCAGGGAAACAGTGGACAGATCACCTGCTGAGCAAAACTGGATCCTGCCCATGGAAAAGGGGCCTTACACCCTGTTTAACACAAGTATAAGTATATACACGTGGTGAATTTTGCAGTACATCATGTTGGAATATAGTTTGCACATTTTGGGTCACTAAACAAGGACAATAATTACTATAGCACTGTTGTTTATAGTGCCACCTTTTGTAGCAGGAACTGATTTGAAGGCAGTAGGTAAATTTTGTCATTTTAATAATGATGGATAACAAATACTTTGATTTGTAAATAAAACTTTCTGATGTATGAAATATCACCAAAAAAAAACCAAAAAAAAAACCTGTGCTCAAAACCACGGGCATACCTTAAAAATCTGAATTGCCACTTGTATGCCATAAACAATTATAACAGCAATATATAGGGGTTGGAGAGTGCAAAATCTGGTGCAGCTCTGCATAGAAACCAATCAGCTTCGAGGTTTTATTGTCAAAGCTTAATTGAACAAGCTGAGGTTAGAAGCTGATTGGCTACCATGCTCAGCTGCACCAGATTTTGCACTCTCCAGGCTTAGTAAATCCACCCCATAGTGTTAGGCAGCTTTTGTTAACCACTTGAGCCCCGGAAGGCTTTACCTCCTTAATGACCAGGCCATTTTCTGTGACCGCCGGAAGGCTTTACCCCCTTAATGACCAGGCCATTTTCTGCGACGCTGCACTGTGTCACTTTAACTGACAATGCGGCATGCGACGCTGTACCCAAATAAAATTGAAGTCCTTTTTTCCCAGAAATAGAGGTTTCTATTGGTGGTATTTGGTCACCTCTGCAGTTTTTATTTTTTTGCGCTATAAACAAAAAAGAGCGATAATTTTGCAAAAAAAAAAATATATATATATATTATTTACTTTCTGCTATAAAACATATCCAATAAAAAATTTAAAAAATCTGAGTGCGCATGTGCTAAGCTCACGAGATGGCCACGTAGTCTTGGAGCTCCGTCCCCGCAGCCGATCCAATGGGACGAGAGCCCCACAGCAGCGGCTGATCCCCTGGGCCAAGCGTTCCCGCCCGCCCTTCCAGAGAGACTACGCTGGGTGAGGCCGGCAGGCGAGGCTGAGGCCTACTACTGAGCGGACATCTCGGCACAAAGGGGGGCACAGAGGAAGCATCTCCTAGGGTCCCCCCGATTGCATATTACCCCTGCAGGAGGCCCGGGGTCCCGATCCTGGATGGGGGAGGCATCTGAGGCTGTGGTTCGGGCCTACACAGGCGCCCGAGCCTCATTGATCCCAGCAGCGGATCCCAGCGGGTGGGAACCCCCCTCATCATTGGAGCCTGGTGCAGGGAGACTACACTTCATAGCTCCCCAGGCTGCAGAGAGGAGAAACCCATGACTTATTAGCCCTCCCTGGGGGACAATCAGAGCCGGGGCCCAGGCATACAATTTGGAGCTGACCACTCACAGCATTACAGCCAGCATCTGGGCAGACACTCAAGGGATGGGGTCGAGACTTACATAGTGGGCCCCCCTCTTTGCGTTCTTCCCCGGGGACCCGGCCTATCCTTCACTTCCCTACTGGGCCCCTGCACCCATCTCACTGCAGCCCTGAGAAGAGTCCTTTGTCTCTGCTCCCACTCTGAGGATGCCCACTACAGAGACCAATGCTCTCTTATGCTGGGGCAGTTAGAAGAAACTTGTCAAGACATCCAAACTTTAGTGACCAGGACCATATAAATACCCACATGCCCTCTGGTAACCAATCGGTCACAAAGGAGTGTCCTGAGGACATGGAGGCAGGGGCTGAGGGGGGATCTCAAATTCTCCCTGAGCCTGGATCTCCCACACCTGTTAATATCAATCCTCAGGCCCTTTCTCCAGCTTCCACGGTGTCTGTTATGGAAAGGACCCTTGACGAGATGTTCGCCTCTCCGGCTGGAGAAAGGGTCCCAAATCCAGATACCCTGGGCACCCTGGGTTCCCATTCACCATCGCTTCACTCAGACTTGAGATTTGTGACGGAAACCTTTTCAAAAATGCTATCTAAAGGTCCGGCCCAAACCGCCTCTCAAATTACCTCAACCATCCAAGCGGACTTCCAGAACCTTGGGTCCAGGATTGATGCCACTGAACAAAAGACAGACCAAACTATAGCTAGAGTGAACCAAAACACCACTCGCATCCAGGACCTTCAAGACCAGCTGCATTCTCCAAAATTGAGGACCTTGAAAACCGTTCTCACAGATATTATTTTCGGATCAGAGGGTTACCAGAATCCATCTTGGATGTTCAAGGCATAGTCTGGTCCTTCATCAAGGAAATAGCTCCTGACATTCCTGAGCACAGGCTGGAGTTGGACAGGGCCCACAGAGCCCTTCAAGCACCCCGTGCGGATGGGTTACCAAGAGATATAGTGGTCAAACCACATTACTACTCTGTGAAGGAGGAGATCATGAGACTCACCAGAAATATACCACAGCTTTCATTCCAGGGCCATTCCATTCAGGTATTCACCGACATCTCCCCAGCTACCATCCAAAAGCGGAGGGCCCTGAAACCCCTGCTTGAGGCCCTCATGAAAAAATCTGTCAAGTACTGGTGGTCCTTCCCCTTCCGTCTTTCCTTCTCCTTCAAGGGCAAGAACTATGGTTTAAGCACTTTCCAGGAGGGGGAACAATTACTGGTCAAATTAAACCTCATTTCTCTGGAACCTTCTTCCGCCATTCACCCCAAAAATTCTGGCTCCTCCAAACGTCCCTCTCCTCAGAGATGATAAGGCATAGATGGTTTCCTTGTTTTGAAAGTTTTCCCCATCTGGGATGTTCTTGCTGGATGGCCCGGGGTTTCTTCAATCTCTGGGCACTGGTCCTTGCCCCGCTCCGCCCACTCCCAGTGGGGCGGTTGAGCCCCCCTGTGGGTGGGCGCGGCCGGGGCCGGGGGGGAATGCCCTACTTGAGGGTGCCCCGTGGGGGCCCCCTTGGGTGGGGATCAGATAATGTCTGTTTAACTTTTGAGGATCCCCGGTAGTTCTAATTTTCATAAGCTCATGTTGTACTGTTATGTAGGATGTAGCCAGGGAGCTTGAACTACTAGGGCTCTCTGCTCTAGTTTCCTGACTGATGGTTACTTGGTTGTGGGGGGCCAGGGGAGGGGTTGCCCGAGGCGGGTTGGTCTCTCCTCTCCCCCTCCCCACTGCCAAGTCCCCTCCTGAAGGGGTGAGGGCTAAAAATGGGGCCATAGATACTGTTCTATTGTATTGTTCTGTCTTAGGGCCAGACCTTGTTGTTAATATGCATTGTGCTGATTAAGGGATGGGGTGGAAGGCATGCTCCTCCCTCTGCTCCTGGGTTCCATTACTATGGCTCTCCCAAGAGCAGATGTGAGTTTGCTGGTTAGGCAGATGCTTTCAGATCTCACTGGGGGTCTGGCTGCCTTGTTTGGGGCTTCCACCCCTGGGATATTGGGGGGTTTAATGGCTGGAGACCGTTTCTCCCCTCCCCAGTTATTTTCTTCTCTCGCTCTTTTTCTTTTGCATTTCCTTTCTTTCCCCCTTTTTCTTCCCTTTTTTCTTTTCAGGTTCCAGAGAGGCAACCATGCAATGGACGAGTTAAGTCCCAGAACTCTTATTTGGAAGGAGATACAGCCAGTCTCTTCTCCCTTTGGAGATCAGGTGAGACGTTCCACAGTAATGCATATCCTCTGCACTTATTACCATGGCCTCCTCGCCTGAGCCATCCTTAACTTTGAAATTAGCGTCCCATAATGTCCAGGGCCTAAATTCCCCCATTAAAAAGCGAAAGTTCTTCCAGGCTGTGCATTCTATGCACCTGAAGGTTCTTTTCCTTCAAGAAACACACTTCCCCAATCATTATAACCTGAAATTTGTCCATGTGAAATACCCCCAGTTCTTTCTAGCAAATTCTCCGGACAAGACGAGAGGGGTAAGAATCTTCTTTGCAAGGGGGGCAGGGTTCCAGCCTAGTAAGGAAATCAAAGATTCGGATGGGAGATTTATTCTTCTGGTAGGGGAACTGAGGGGTAGTACATATACCTTCATCTCATATTATGCCCCAAATCAGGGTCAGGTGACGTTTTTTCAGTCCATGCTTAGCTCACTTTCTCCACATTTCGAGTGATCTGTGATTCTAGGTGGGGACTCCAACACTGCACTGGACAATATGCTGGACAGATCTGGGTCCGGTCGTGATTGCACCCTCCAACCTCTGAAGAGGAGCTTGAGGATTGCCAAGCTCATACACTTGCTAGGGCTGGTGGATGTCTGGAGGGAATTTAACCCAAAAACAAAGGTTTATACCCATTTCTCGGCCCCTCATAGGTCCCTGGCTAGGATCGATCATATATTCATGGGTGCTCCATCTATCCCTACTGTTTCCAAATCATATATAAAAGATTCCCCCTTGTCTAACCACTCAATGGTCATTTTGCACGCAGTGTATCAGGCGGGCACGGGGCCTAGACCCCAATGACGACTCAAGGAATCACTGTTAAACAACCCAGTCCACTGTACCATGTTAGCTGAAGATATCAAGGAATATTTTAGAATAAATTCAGGTGTAGGGGTTCCCCCATGATGTTATGGGCAGCCCACAAAGCAGTTTTGAGGGGGAAACTAATCCTTCTTTCCTCTAAACTTAAGAAGGAAAGACAGAGCGACTTAGTCAAGCTTGAACAGGACTTTCACAGACTAGCAAAAGCCCATAAGAAGAATACCACTCCTCAATCCCGGTCCCAGCTCGAAACAGGTAGAGCAGCTTTGAATCTCGCAATGACTACCCAAGCAGAGAAGCAGTCTCAGTGGGCCAATTCCCAGTTTTATTTACAGAAGGATCGTATAGGCCCTAAACTGGCAGGTAGGCTGTCCCCGAAGTTCCAATCCTTTACTTTTCCGAAAGTGAAAGACCTCTCAGAGAACCTCACCCAGAACCCCCACAGGATCATGAGGGTGTTCCACCAGTTCTACACCAAGCTATATCAACCAGAGAGCATTGGTCCCGCTTATTCACAGTGAAAGTTCCTAGATACCATTTCCCTGCCCAAGTTGGACAAGGAGCATAGCCTAGCCTTAGAAGACCCGATCTCTGAGACTGAAATCTTAAATGTCATAAAACTCCTTAGGAAAGGCTCGGCACTGGGTCCTGACAGGTTCTCGATGGGACATTATAAAACGTTTGGACCCATCCTTACCCCTCACCTAGCGAGCTTTTTTAATGCTCTCCAAAGGGGTTCCTCGATTAACGAGGATGTCAATTCTGCCAACATTTCAGTCATCCCGAAACCTGGTAAAGACCCCTCAGAGGTGAGCAATTATAGGCCCATCTCTCTAATCAATAACAATTTAAAAATTATAACTAAACTTTTGGCCAATAGATTATCTTCCTTTATAAGTAAGTATATTCATAAGGATCAGGTGGGCCAGATCAGATCCGAAGGGCGATGGACCTCATTTCGCTCCTCAGGTCTGGGTGGGATGGCGGGCAACCTCAGGAGGGGGTCATATTATCAGTTGATTTACAAAAAGCATTCGATACAATCAAATGGCCTTACTTATTTGAGGTCCTGGAACGATGGGGGTTCGGACCTCGGTTTCTGCAAACCATTAAAACTCTATATTCCGCTCCTAGCACACCCATAAATGTGCCCTTTTTGTGGATGACCTCCTATTATTTGTGACCTGTCCCCTGGTCTCGGTACCAAATATTGTCAAACTTTTGCAGGATTTCGGTGGGGCCTCAGGCTTGAGAGTGAATATGGCCAAATCTGTAGCACTCAACATCAACGTTCCCGAGAAGGTAGTGCAACAAATTAAGGACCGCTACCAAATTCTTTGGAGCTCGGCCCACATCCCCTACCTAGGGGTTAAATTAGCACCCAGTATAGAACAATTATATCACGTCAATTATCCCCCACTGTTCAAACAACTTACCGAAGACCTTGCCAGGTGAGGGAGGCTAGGCCTCTCCTGGTTGGGGAGGGTAAACTGGGTTAAGATGACCCTCCTGCCAAGGATTCTATATTTGTTCTGATCCCACCCCATCTCTATTAACAAATCCCAACTATCCAATCTGCAGTCCCAAATTAAGAAGTTCATTTGGGGCAACAAGGGCTTCAGGTGCCCTGCGTAAGTTCTTCTAAGACAATGCAACCAAGGGGGTCTGGGCCTCCCAAACTTTTGTAGGTACTACCAGGCTACCCAACTAGCCCAATTCTCAATTATTTATGCTCAGAGTAACAGACCAGATTGGATAGGAAGAGAGAGGCAGGCAATCCCTCTCAACACCCTAGATTATTTAGTGTCGGCTCACCCCAAAGCAAGACCCCCGATCTTGGCACTGACGCTCTCCCAATCAATAGCCTTTTGCGATAACATTTTTAGTACCACAGGATTAGTTTCTAGCATTCGCCCATTGGAACATCTCTTCAACAACCCACTTTTTACCCCAGGTCAGGATATTCGAGCCTTTTGGGTGGTGGACCAATAAGGGCCTCTACAGAATTGGACATTTTCTTTCCTCATTAGGCCCAATCTCCCTAGCTTACTGTGTCAGCAAACTGGAAATGCCCCCCTCGGAAAGGTTTAGTTTCCAGCAAATTCATCACTTTATGTCAACCCGATGGAGAGCCGCTCCTGCGCTAAAGGAAGTTACCCCTTATGAGAAGTGGTGCTCAGAGATTTCTAGCCAGAAAGGGGGTATCTCTATGATATATGCATCACTGATGGAACTCCACGAAAAACCTCCATATGCCGAGAGCTGGGAAAGGGACCTGGACGTCTCTTGGAGCGTGAACAGGTGGTTCGCCTTGTTCCTAAAATCTTTCAAGGGGATAGTTAACATCTCAATAATGTTCCCAAACTCCTCTCTGTTATGCTTTAGAGGCTGTAACCTTCAGGGCTCGTACTATCATATTTAGTGGGAATGTCCTAGGATCCGGGAATTTTGGAACAGAATTTTCATTTTGCTGCGGAAGGTTATGGGCCAAGCTATACTGCAAAAGCCAGAAATGTCTTTATTGAATCAGAGGCCTGATGGTCTCCCCAAACCCTTGTTTAAACTGACCCATTTCCTTGTGAGGGCTTGGAAAAAACCTTCTGTCTCCTTCAATGCAGCTAGGAGAAAAATTACCTGGATCATGACCCAGGAGAAATATGCCAATATTCTCCACAAGTCATCGGACAAATTTAACATAATCTGGGAACCCTGGAAGAAATACCTTGATCTACCCCTCTGACCTGAATCTTCCTTTTGCCTTGCTCATGCCTCCCTGGTGCCCCTCTTTCTCTTCCCTTTCTTTCCTCTTAGTCTCCCTTCTTCTCTTTTTTTTTGACCTGCTACAAGACTTTATGCCAAGGTTATATTCTGTTTAAATCTATTGATAGTATATATGGAGATAGCCCTATGGAGCTATACTGATTTAAGTGCCTTTTCCTTATCATTTAATGTTAATGGTAGAAACCCCTTTTTGATTTCAATGGCCGGGGCACCAGACAGGTCCCCTCTCCTCTCCGCTGGACACAGTCTGAGCCCAGTTGGGGTGTCGAGTGGAGGGTATGGGGCCAGTTCCTCCCCACAGGGCTTGAATCTGACTAGGTCATTTCTGGCTCCACTCCTGTTGGATTGGTGTTACTGGTGCTGTACCTTCATGGTGTATGTTCTTCACAATTTTGCTGTACCACTGCTTATTTGTATGCTTGAAACTTTAATAAAACTTTTTCAAATAAAATGTAAAAAATTGAATTTCTTCATCAATTGAGGCCAATATGTATTCTGCTACATATTTTTGGTTAAAAAAATCCCAATAAGTGTGTATTGATTGGTTTGCGCAAAAGTTATATTGTCTACAAACTATGGGATAGATTTGAGGACTTTTTATTTTTTAAATTTTTTTTATACTAGTAATGGCGGCAATCAGCAATTTTTAGCGGGACTGCGACATTGCGGAGGACAAATCTGACACAAGTGACATTTTTTGGTGACCAATGACACCATTTCAGTGATCATTGCAAAAAAAATGCACTGTCACTGTATAAATGATATTGGCAAGGAATGGGTTAACAGCAGGGGTTATTAAAGGGTTAAATGTGCTCCTAGGGAGTGATTTATAACTGTGTGGGGGATGGACTGAGACATTCGTGTCCTTAATTAGCAGGAACTCAATATCTCTCCCTTCCTCTCTGACAGGCGACATTTGTTTCCACTGATGAGAAAAGGCAAATACACCCACCTAGCATAAAAGAATAGTTCACTCGGTTTAACACACTTTAGGAGATGAGATGGAGGAGCATGTAGGCTACACTACAAAACTACAAGTGATTATAAAAAAGTTATGCTCACCGTATGAGTTGACCTTTTCTTTTTTTTCTGATGTCTAACCTTGGAATTCAGTCACTACCATTGGTCCATTTGCCTGACTATATTTTTTGTAAGTTATAATAATGTTGTCCAGGGTTACTTATCTTGCATTTTCACTGACCAGATTTACTACTCAGTCTGGCTGCTTTTTTTTTTGTGACCCTGACCCTCCTGACCCTCTAACAGTTGTGTGCTTTAAGCTGATCCTTGTAAGCCCAGCAAATGCATATATTGGGGCTGATTTACTAAAGGCATATAGACTGTGCACTTTGCAGTTGCATTCTGCAAGAGTAGTTGCTCTAGAGCTTAGTAAATGAGGTAACGATTCACTTTGCAAAAAGCACCCAATGACGTGCAAGGAAAATAAAAAAACAGCATTTTTGCTTGCACATGATTGGTTGATGGAAGTCAGCAAAGCTCTCCCTCATTTACTAAGTTCTGGAGCAATTGCTCTTGCAGAGTGCAACTTCACTTTGCAAAGTGCAAAGCCTATTTATCTTTAGTAAATCAACCCCATCGTTTATGTTACTGATATGGCCCCATTCGGTATCCATTTCCTTTGTTCATTACTTGTATTTCTCCAAATGCTCATTTACACTTGCTTAGGCTTCAACACACATTAACGGCTAGTTTACACTTGCTTCAAAACAAGGCTTCGGACATGCTTTGTTAAAGCTCTCTGAACACTAGTCAAAGCTCCTGTCATTAAATAAAATGGTTAGCTTACAGCCCTTTTTTACACCTTGCTTTTTCTTTGCTTCAAAAATTATACCCCATGTAGCTTTAGTGGTGCTTCAAAGCGTCTTCAAAGCCTCCATAGAAGTCTATGGAAAAGTTTGCTTGAAGCCCCACTGAAGCCCCACCGAAGCCTCATTGAAGCCCCACAAAGCCTCACCAAAGCTTAAGCGAATCCCCACCAAAGGCTCATCGAAGCGCCAACGAAGCTCCAGCAAAGCCCCAACGAAGCCTTATTGAAGCCTCATTGAAGCACCAACCGAAAGCAAGGTGTAGACAGGACTGTAAGCTAAGCATTTTATTTAGTGACAGTGGCTTTGACTGGCGTTCAGAGAGCTTTAACAAAGCATGTCCGAAGTAGCCCTAACATTCATTAATAGTGTTCAGCAAACCCGGACTGTAACGTTTGGGTCCGTACCGAACTTTCGGGTGTCCGGGACCTGGACCCAAACACGGACATTTCAAAAAATGTTCGGGTTCTGGGTTCTGGTAGTTGATCACGCATGTTGAATAGCTGAAGGGCAGCCAATCAAAAAGCGTTTCACTGGTTTGCCCTTAGAAGCCATCACAGTCATGCCTACTAATGGCATGGCTGTGATTGGCCAGTGCATCATGTGACCCAGCCTCTTTATAAGCTGGAGTCACAGTGCTGCATGTCACATGCTCTTGGGTTAGTGTAGGGAGAGGAAGCTGCCAGCATTTTTGTGAGGGAGTGATTGCAGACATTTTAACATCTGATCCTGCATCCTGAGATTACTACTGCTGTTGCTCTGAGGGACAGATTGCAGAAATTTGAGATTTCACATACTGCTGCTTTGAGTGACAGATTGCAGATTGCAGATCAAACTCTGCATAACACAACAATCGCTACGATCGTGCACAACGATCAGATTGTTGGAGTAATTTGAGATTTCACATACTGCTGCTTTGAGTGACACATTGCAGATCAAACTCTGCCTAACACAACGATCGTTACAATCGTACACAACGATCAGATTGTGCGATCGTACACAACGATCAGATTGTGGGAGTAATTTGAGATTTCATATACTGCTGCTTTGAGCCATCTGACTGCACTAGGTAGAGGCTTCTGCTTAGAGGGACAGATTATTGTTCAAAAATCATTGCCTGCTCCTATAGGGCGAGGTTACAGCTGTTGCTGTAAGTGACACATTATTGTTCAAAAATCATCTCCTAGTTCTAAAGGGAGAGTTTCCAGCTGTTGCTTGGAGGGACAGATTATTGTTCAAAAATCATTTCCTAGTTCTAAAGGGAGAATTTCCAGCTGTTGTTTAGAGGGACAGATTATTGTTCAAAAATCATTGCCTGCTCCTATAGGGCCAGGTTCCAGCTGTTGCTGTAAGTGACATATTATTGTTAAAAAATCATCTCCTAGTTCTAAAGGGAGAGTTTATAGTTGTTGCTTAGAGGGACAGATTATTGTTCAAAAATCATTGCCTACTCCTATAGGGTCAGGTTACAGCTGTTGCTGTAAGTGACACATTATTGTTCAAAAATCATCTCCTAGTTCTAAAGGGAGAGTTTTGAGCTGTTGCTTAGAGGGACAGTTCAGTTTGTCCCGGTTTTATTTAAAGTGTTACACACAGTTTCCAGATGTTTGCAGAACAGTAGTATGGTTTCTCCCGGTTTTAGTTAAAGTGTTACACACAGTTTCCAGATGTTTGCAGAACAGTGATATGGGTTCTCCCAGCTTATTTATACTTTTTTGACACAGTTTGAAGATGATTTTAGAACAGTGATATGGCTTCTACCGTTAATTAATACTTTTCAGACCCAGTTTGAAGATGGTCCACATCCACCTCCATTTTTGATTTTTTTTTAGTTTTTATTTTTTTAAAAATGCTTTTAGTTATTTCCCTGTTCCCATTTCTTTGTAGGGCACTTGCCCCACCCTTATCCCCATTTCCTTCCTTTTGCAGACCTCTAGGACTTTCCAGGACTATTTTACAGCCATTTTTGTGCCTAAAAGTTCAGGTCCCCATTGATTTCAATGGGGTTCGGGGTCCGGGACAAAGTTCGGGGTCTGTCCAGCAGAACCCGGACTTCCAGAAGTTCGCTCAACTCTACCCATGATCAGGCATCCAAATTCAAGGCACAAGCTGCATTGGAATAATTACCTCAAAATCCAAGAAAGGTCTCAGCCTCCTCCTGCTTCCTCTTCTGCTTCTGCCTCGGCCTCTTCCTCCACCTCTACAGTGACAGTGTCACCTGCCACCCAGCAAATAGACGATATGACAGCAACACCACCATGTCCACCACCATCCCCAAGCATTTCCACATGGTCCCATGGAAGCTTACAGCTGTCCATCTCCCAAACACTGGAGAGAAAGAGGAAGTACCCCCCTACCCACCCACGATCCCTGGCCCTGAATGCCAGCATTTTAAAATTCCTGGCCTTTGAAATGCTGTCATTCCGACTGGTGGACACGGACAGTTTCAAAAACCTGATTGTTAAAAGTTCATGTGACTTCAGATGTAGCAAAGTGCAAGCAGCGCTAGATAAACATAGAAATACCCAAAAATAATTAAAAACAACAGTCCAAAGTGCCTTCTTAGTGTTAACCGCTGGGGGCAGGATCCTACTCCAATGTTATCCACCACCACACCACGTGAGTAAGCAGATGGAGGGGCAAGCCCCCCTATATGGAAAAACTCACCAAATGAAAGTAATATAACAGCAATAAATTTAAGGGTTATTCTCCAAAGATCCCGCATTCGATCACATCCGATCTTATAGTGTATGGGAGACTGCAAATGTGGTGATGCTGGGATAGACATTAGGTGGACTGTACTAAGTGTGAACTGATTTAACTAGCAGATATCTCCTACAGACTGAGTGAAAGAAAGCTGCACACTGGGCAAATGTAGTGGCGGGTGGGCTTGAGCCGGCTAGCCATTTGGCGCATTTTCTTCCACCACAGAGGATTGCAGGGCATTTCTCTTTGCCTCCTGTTGCCTCCTCCTCCTACTGCGCTTTCTCCTCCTCGACCACCCACTCATCCGCTCAGCATAACACCTTCACCACCAACATCAGCACATCCATGTGAAAACGACAGCAGGCTGTTTTAAAACTGATATGTTTGGGGGATAAACCCCACACTGTGCAGGAGCTGTGGACGGGTATTGAACAACAGACCAATGAGTGGTTGTTGCCACTGAGCCTCAAGCCCGGCCTGGTGGTGTGCGACAATGGCCAAAATCTCGTAGCGGCTCTGGGCCAAGCCGGTTTGACGCACATCCCTTGCCTGGTGCATGTGCTGAATTTGGTGGTACAGAATTTTCTAAAAAACTACCCGGATATGTCAGAGCTGCTGCATAAAGTGTGGGCCATCTGTGCACACTTTCGGCGTTCTCACCCCGCTGCTGCTGCAGCGGAACTTCGGCCTTCCCGCACACCGCCTCATATGCGACGTGCCCACAAGGTGGAACTCCACCTTGCACATGCTGGAGAGACTGTGCGAGCAGCAGCAGGCAATAGTGGAGTTTCAGCTGCAGCACGCACGGGTCAGTCGCTCTGCGGAACAGCAACACTTCACCACCAACGAGTGGGCCTCCATGCGAGACCTGTGTAGCATATTGCGGTGTTTTGAGTACTCCACCAACATGGCCAGTGCCGATGACGCTGTTCTCAGCATTACCATACCACTTCTATGTCTCCTTGAAAAAACACTTCGGGCCATGATGGAAGAGGATGTGGCACAGGAGGATGAGGAGGAGGAAGAGGGGTCATTTCCACGGTTACCAGGCCAGTAATTCGCAAATGACTCGGTGGGTGGGTTCCTGCACCAGCATAGGCCAGGTCAAAAATATTTAAGCCAGGGCACAGTTCTGGAGGACGAGAAGGACGAGGATGAGGAAGATGAAGAGGAGGAGGAATTGCAGCAGCGTGGCACCCAGCGCAGCTCGTGGGCATCAATGGAACGTGGCTGGGGGGATACAGAGGACGCAGATGATATACCTCCCACAGAGGACAGCTTGTCTTTGCCTCTGGGCAGCCTGGAACACATAGCCGACTACATGCTGCAGTGCCTGTGCAACGACAGCCAAGTTGCCGACATTGTAACTTCTTCTGATTACTGGGTGGCCACCCTGCTGGATCACCGTTACAAGGACAACATGCCGTCCTTAATTCCCTCACTGGAGCATGAGAGGAAGATGCGCCACTACAAGTGCACACTGGTAGAGGCGCTGCTGAGGGCATTCCCATATGACACCGGGGGCTCAGCGGAAGCACAAGGCGAAGGCAGAGGAGGAGGAAGAGGCCACCAACGCAGCTGTGCCACCGCCAGTACCTCAGAAGGCAGGGTTAGCATGGCCGAAATGTGGCAAAGCTTTGTCAGCAGCCCGCCACAACAAACAGCACCACCAGCCGATAGACAACGTCTTAGCAGGAGGCAGCATTTCAGCAACATGGTGCAAGAGTATGTGTGCACACGCCTACACGTACTGACTGATGGGTCTGCCACATTCAACTTCTGGGTCTCCAAATTGGCCACATGGCCTGAGCTTGCCCTTTATGCCTTGGAGGTGCTGGCCTGCCCTGCAGCCAGTGTATTGTCTGAACATGTGTTTAGCACGGCAGGAGGCGTTATCACAGACAAGCGCAGCGGTTTGACCACAGCCAATGTGGACAAGCTAACCTTTATTAAAATGAATCAGGCATGGATCCCACAAGACTTGTCTTTACCTTGTTCAGAATAAACATTTAGACCGGACTCACACAGCCATTCGTATACATGTTTTTTTGAATAGGCCTCAATATTTTGGGGGCTACCCCAATTATAAACAAACAAAAAAAATACAGTGTTGGCTACCTCCTCCTCAACCACCGCCACTTCCACCTACACTGCCATGGTCACGGCCTAGTCAACCTCTAGGCTCCTACTCCACATCCACCCCCCTTCCCATTTTTTTTATTTGATTTTAATTTATTTTCCCTATCCCCATTTTTTTGTAGGGCACTTGCCCTACTCTTACCCCCATTTTACTTCCTTTTGCAGCCCTCTAGCATTGCCAGGACTTTGTTACAGCCATTTTTGTGCCTAAAAGTTCGGGTCCCCATTGACTTCAATGGGGTTCGGGGTCCGGGATAATGTTCGGGCAACGTTCGGTGCCGAACCCGGACTTTTTTCTAAAGTTTGTTCGGACCCTCCGAACCCGAATGTCCAGGTGTTCGCTCAACTCTATTCATTAACATATTATTGGAAAAAAAGACAGATTCAATTTGCATAGCATAAATGATGTTCCCAAAAAGTAAGTTGTCTATTTTATTGAGTGACTTGCAATAAACACAAATAGAAACCTTGTCTGTACTTCTTCAATATCTTTCTGAAATCCCATGTGCAGAGAATAAGCAGCTACATGCTGAGGATGCTATTAATAAAAGCCTTTTAGCTCCCCTTCACACAGGTGCGACTATTCCATCAGTTCCAAATTGCATGACAAGTTGCACCCCATTGCTGGAAATGGAACCAGTGCGAAAAAGGTATCTGCACTACTTTTTAGTGATTTCATTGCGACTTGCACAGACTTCTGTTAAATTAAGTCACAAGCCACAATGAAATCGACAGTGCAAATCGAACTGCGGCTTTTCAGACTGAAGTAGTGCAATTTCAAATCCACACCGATGTGAACCGGGGCTTAGGGTACATTTAAATTAATTTAGGTTTTCAAAGAGTATTTCAGGCATGAGCAAGAGAAAGTAGTAGTACTACTATTGACAGTACAGTGCCAACCTGTTCATTTCTTTCATAGCTTCCATTTCTCTTCTCTTCCCTGCTATAACAATAGAGACTCCTACAAAAACATGTTGGACCTCTGTATGTGGCTAGGCTGTGAAAAAGTCTCACACATGTGGTATCGACATACTCAGGGCGAGTAGCAGAATGTAATTTGGGGTGTAATTGGAAGAATGCATACACTGTGTGTGAGAAATAACTTGTTTTGACAATTTTCTGAAAAAATAAAAATAAATAAATAATAGAAATAATTTCTTAATTTTCTCAGGAATTGCTGGAAAAAAATACAACTTAAAAAAACTTGCCATACCACATACTAAATACCTTGGAATGTTTACTTTTCAAAAATGGTTCCTTTGGGGGGGTATTTGTACTTTCCTGACATTTCAGGGCCTCAAGAAATGGGATAGGCCGTCAGTGCATCAGGTATGATCAATTTTCAATTATTGGTACCATAGCTTGTAGACTCTGTGGGGTTGATTTACTAAAGCTGGAGAGTGCAAAAAACGGTGCAGCTGAGCATGCTAGCAAATCAGCTTCTAACCTCAACTTGTTCAATCAAGCTTTGACAATAAAACCTTGAAGCTGTTTGGTTTCTGTGTGGAGCTGCACCAAATTTTGTACTTTCAAGCTTTAGTAAATTAACCCCTATAGCTTTCACACAGACCAAATAATATACACTTATTTTGATATGTGTAGCAGTATAGGTTTTGGCCCAAATTTATGAACAAAAACTGACTTATTTGCAAAATGTTATCGTAGAAACTAAAAAAATGTTTTTTTTTCTCAAAATGTTCTCTCTTTTTTGACTTATGTCACAAAAAATAAAAAAAACCCAAAGGTGATTAACTAGCACCCAAAGAAAGCTCTATTTGTGTGAAAAAAATGATAAATATTTTGTTTGGGTACAGTGTTGCATGACTGAGTAATTGGCATTCAAACTGTAAGGGCGCTTTTTATTACCATCCCCATGATAGCTACTCCAGGCTAGACTATATATACTGTACCCTGGTCCTACTAGCTAACACCTCCTACTCTACCATTCACATTTGCCCATGGTCTGAACATCACATGGTCTCCTGGGATATCATACATGTCGGTCTCTCCCCAACAGTAGCGGCCTGGCGTCTCAGTGACTCCCTACTTTCTGACTTCTCACTAGCTACCCAAATCTCTTACCATCTAATGGAATATTTTTTTTCCCTAAATGATGTCAATGGGATTTTTCCCGTGACCCTGTGAGCAGCCCACAAGGCTGTCATGAGAGGTCATCTAATAGAATTAGCCACCACCAGGAAAAGGCAGAAACTTAAGGAGATCTGTTCCCTCACCATGGACTAGACAAATTGTACCACCTTCATGCCCAAACACCAGAGACACTTAAACAAATTAATGAAAGGAGGGTTGCCCTTGATACTTTACTCTCAGATTAAACAGAAAAATGCCTACAATGGTCCAAGGTTAGTGTTGAGCGAACCCGGACTGTAACGTTCGGGTCCGTACCGAACTTTAGGGTGTCCGTGGCACGGACCCGGACCCGGACATTTCAAAAATCGTTCGGGTTCGGGGGCCTGGCTTGGGCTTGCTAAAAACTTTACAGGCCCAGGCCCAGGCACGGTGCCTGTGGGATTTCAAGCCATGCCTGGGCTTGCAATGTCAGGCCCAAGCGAGTTGTGATTGGAACCTGGTAACATCCGTAAAAAGACAAATTAGACTCTCATTTCATAGTTCCCGTTGGGAGGAAAGTAATTAAACAAATTCACAGAGACCACAAACCCGTACTTCCACCATGTTAAACAGATCAGGTACCACTCCCTTGTCTAGAGGAATTCAAAGACGGAAAAGGACCACCACCGATTAAGATAATCTACTGGAGAGTACTGTCGGAACACCCGAC
>BLSH010262985.1:70514-85966 GCA_018402905.1 Glandirana rugosa
TGTACCTTCTGCAGAATAAACATTTAGACCGGACTCACACAGCCATTCATATACTTCTTTTTTTGAATAGGCCTCAATACAAAAAAAACCATGTTGGCTACCTCCTCCTACTCCTCTACCACCGCCACTTCCACCTACACTGCCACGGTCACGGCCTAGTCAACCTCTAGGCTCCTACTCCACATCCACCCCCCTTCCTGTTATTTTACTTGATTTTAATTTATTTTCCCTATCCCCATTTATTTGTAGGGCACTTGCCCTAGTTTGAAGATGATTTTAGAACAGTTATATGGCTTCTACCGTTAATTAATACTTTTCAGACACAGTTTGAAGATGATCCACATTCACCTCCATTTTTGCTTTTTTTATGTTTTTATTTTTTTAAAAATATTTACAGTTATTTCCCTGTCCCCATTTTTTTGTAGGGCACTTGCCCTACCCTTACCCCCATTTTACTTCCTTTTGCAGCCCTCTGGGGCTTTCCAGGACTTTCCTACAGCCATTTTTGTGCCTAAAAGTTCGGGTCCCCATTGATTTCAATGGGGTTCGTTGTCCGTGCGATCGTTCGGGTTCCGTCCGGACCCGGACCCGGACTTTGTCCCGAAGTTCGGACGGACCAGCAGAACCCGAACTTCCAGGTGTTCGCTCAACTCTATCCAAGGTCATTTTCTATTATACAGCAATTATGCCTCCTTCATGTACATGAGAAAACTCAACCAATCCTTTCAACCTTCCCGCACATATAAACTTAGGAACTTACACAGTAACATTATCTCCCATCCCAAAGAAGTTTTACAGATCTTTTCCTCCGATTAACAAAACCTTTTATCCACTCCTGAAACCCAGTCTCTTCTGCCTCCCCAGGCTTGGCTTGATACAATACCCTTCCAAGACTAACAAAAGAACAGGTAGGATTCTTAAATGATCCATGCAAGGAAGACAAAATCGCCACCATAATTTCCTCCCTGAAATCCTCTAAGGCTCCTGGCCCTGACGTTTTTTTGGTCTCCTTCAGAACTACCGCCCTATCTCGATGATTAACAACGATCTAAACATTTTTGGCTGACTACTTGCGGATTGTATGGTGTCCATTATAACATCCTTAGTTTCCCCAGCTTAAACAGGCTTTATACCCACCCACCCAACAAATTATGGAATGTTATTCAAGACACCAATCTTTTTTCTCCTAAAGTCCTTCTTTTAAGCCTCAATATCAACAAGGCCTTTGCTAGCGTCCTCTGGATTTATTTGGACAACATATTATTAAGGTTTGTGTTTGAGGGGGAGTTTGTCAATGGCTTTCAAGCCCTTTACCACCTCCCTAAGACCCGTATTAACTTACCGTGACGGTGAGTTCTGCTGAGTCATTGTGCAGCCTAGTTCAACTGCAAGATGAGAGACAGAACGGGAGTGCTGAGGAGAGTGGCAACGTATTGGGCAATGCCTGGCTGAGACTGTTTGATGTACCCTATTCATCTGTGACTGGGAATGAGGAGCTGGCAAGGAGATTGTAATATTTCCTGTGCTGTTTATGTAAACAAAGCGTGATTGACCTCTCTTATTCAGTGGGTCACATGATTGAGGGTAAGAGCGGTGTGTATACAGTTGTGATTGTCACAATATTCTGCTGTTTCCATCATGGCTGCTGGGATCTATCATCTCATGCAACACTCGTATTGAGTTTCACATGGACTTATGACCATTGTTCACGGAATTGAGCGCTGCACCTTTCCATGTTGGAATATTGCCCTGCGGCCCAGTCTCTGAAGGGAGGGGATAATGCTCTGATTCAGTATGTCACAGTACATGTTGGTATTCATGGTTCCCTCAATGAACTGTAGCTCCCCAGTGCAGGAACTGCACCAAATTTTGCACTTACAAGCTTTAGTAAATCAACCCCATAGTGTCTACAAACTATGGGAATAGATATACAGTATTTTTAGTATTTTTAGTTTTACTAGTAATGGCGGTGATCTGCAATTTTTATTGGAACTGCAACATTGCCGTGGCCAGATCGGACACTTTTTACACTTTTTTGGGACCAATGTCATTTATACAGCGATAAGAGCTTTAAATAGCCACTGATTACTGTATAAATGTCACTGACAGGGAAAGAGTTAACACTAGGGGATGATCAAGGTGTTAATTGTTCCCTAGGGAGGTGTTTCTAACTGTGGGGGGAGTGTAGTGACTGGTGGAAGAGAGAGAAAGCTGTTCCCGATCACTGGGAACAGCAGATCTCTCTCCACTTCCCTGTCAGAATGGCGATCGGTTGGTTTACACCAACAGATCCCCGTTCTGGCTCTGTGAGGACATCGCACCGGCTGACCACACCCATCGGCTCTAGAGATGTGCAGCAGCATGCAAACCCCCTACAGTCTCTTACAGCGCCGCTGTATGGCTACAGTGATTTGCGCAATAGAGCTGACCCGCCCCCATCAAATGATGGCACCTGGTCAGCAAGTAGTTAAACTACCGGGATCATATCTCCTGTGCCTTCACCTTGGTCAACATATCGGGATACGATCTACTGTTTTTTCCTGTTAAAGACTTTGCCTGACTGACTTCCCTCCTGTTTCCTGATCCTGTTTGCTTCCTCTGACTATGCTGATCTCTGGATTCCTGTTTTGCTGGTTTGTCCTGACTACCCGCTCTGGTTACCGAACCCTGAAATAGAAAAAAAAAGAGAACCCAACCTGTTGTCACAAATGAGGACTGCCATCCACATCCCAATGCACAACAAGAAACACAAATAGGCCCCGTGGGGATTTTTAAGCCTGGCAGTTCACTCATGCAAGTAAAAAAGAGTACATAAGATATAAAATATACCATTTATTGGTATATATTAAAATATATGATGATCCCTACAATGGGACTAAGTATACAAATAATGCAAAACAGCTTCTCATATGATGAAGGCTATACTGGTGCAGCCCACCAAGGCCAGCCAATATGTAGAACGCTCAGCCTGGATGACTAGCTGTATCCCAACATGTTTTGAAATTCTTTGTAACATTCTTCTTCAGGGGAAGATAAGTATTACAAACGAGAAGTTCTAAGAAAACAATGTATCTATCATTATAGTGTACATAGTTATCAATTATATATACAGTGTAATAACCATATAGTACAATGTACATAGCAGTGTAAATAACACAGACATTTTGCCATGTGTGCATGGTCATCACATCAGGCTATACGAGCCAAACATACTCACCTGATAAAACATGCAGCTGCATATGCGACAAAAAAGCAGTGATGATCACTGTTCCAGTATTTCAACACTCAGGCATGGACAGACCACATCCTATACAATCAGAGCCATCTTGGTTGATCCAGAGCATAAACAAGCTCTGCTCACGAGGACCGAGCCAAACAGATGCAGAGCGGTCCTAGGGACAAAAAGGGGGGAGCAGCCCTGTGACAAGCTGTTGGAGGATAGTATTGCTACCTAACAGTAACAGGCTTGTGCCCCCAGCCTACCTTGTTCACCAAGTTTCCCAGCCTCCACAGCCGCAAATAGGTGTGTGCACACCTGAACTGGGCCTTTGTGTTTGCCGCTGTCCATCCGGTTCGTGTGGACTAAATATACCATCCTGGTTAGGGTGGGTCCAAGGGTGTCCAGAAAAGTCTGAACAGGACTAGCCTAATGGTCCCAGTGGTAGGACCCACAAGGAGAGCTCCCGTGGGTCCCCAATCCCACTCCACATCCGGTCCCCCAGCGGCCGGTGCCACCGCGCATGTGCACTCTGCTAGGAGCGCCACAATGGCGTCAGACACCAGAACCCTGGCCATGTTATGACTATGTTTGCACTGTTTGTACTATTTTACTATTTTATTCAAAAGTGTGATTTTTACTGCACTTCTGTCTGACTCTGATTCATGGTTCCTGACACAAACATGTTATACGTACCTGCTCTGTTGCAGTGGATTTGCACAGAGTAGCCCGAATACTCCTTTTCTCAGGTCTCTCTTCTGTGCTCCTGCCCCCCCCCCCCTGTTCAGTGCCCCCACAGCAAGCAGCTTACTATGGGGGCACCCGAGCCAAGTCACAGCTCCCTGTGTCTATTCAGACACAGAGCCCAGACCCCTCCCTCTCCTGATTGGCTAGCTGATATGCTGTGTCTCAGCCAATCAGGGAGGGAGAGTCTCGGATGGCTGAGACACTTGTGGACATCGCTGGACAGAGAGAGACCTCAGGTAAGTGTTAGGGGGGTTGTTGCACACAGAAGGCTTTTTATCTTAACACATAGAATGCATTAAGGTAAAAAAAATCATCTGCTTTTACAACCCCTTTAAAGCTATTGAGCAAAAAAAAAAAAAAAAAGAGGTTTTAGTTGCATACATTTGCAAATATGTGGCCCCTAGCTATGAACTATATCAGTTTCCCAACTCTGGAATCATACTGTATATAGCAATGCACAAAGAGGGAGCAGGCTTACCTGGAGGCAGCCCTTTCTCTTTACAGGTACAGAAACACACCAGAAGCCGAGACATTACCTTTACAGCTGAAGGCAGCTGAAGCTAAAAGTGTGTGTCCACATCAAATCTAAATAAGCAAAGTTGTTAGGTCAGGGCTAATAAGAGGTTGACTTACTAAAAAGAAATAGACTGTTCACCTTGCAAGTAAATTTTCAAATTGCAAGGGAATGTTCCCCTGAGCTTAGTGAATGAGTTTAAGCTCTGCTCATTTCTATTATCCAATTATATGCAAGCAATTTTTTTTTTTACAATAAGATTTTTATTGAAGATCAATAAAAAAACAAATGTGTACACGAGTCAAAGTTTGTCACCATACATAATATTTGTAACAATCTGATGCCAAAGACAACACATATTATAACTGAAATACAAAATATTCCAGCTATTAGACTTGTGCACAATTAAAAATTTAGTTTTACTTTGTAAAAAAGAGGGGGGAGGGGACGTATGGGACTTTAAATGAGATGAATGGGTAATATACGTCTCTATCCCTGATTGAGTATAGCAATAGAACAAGTTGAGACTTTGAATGAGGCACATTCAGTTGTCTAAAGAATAAGTCAATGATCAAATAAATATTTATTTATTGTCTAAAAAAGACATGACATAATTTCATTATTCCTTACAAAAATTCATGATTATACAGATTACACACAAAAAATAAAACCTTAGTCATGAAAGGAGATCATAACATAGAAATACATTGATATATATATAGTCCTCCGTGGTCTTAAAGAGAGTGTTGAAATAGGTCCAGCTATAATACAATACAATAGACCATCTATATTAAAGAGCAAGATGCATCCAGATATGCCCAACATGTTTTGTGGGTGTAACCACTTCCTCAAGGGAGGGTGCATCTAAAACTGTAAAGGGGTATAAGTACGTCAATATAATGTAATATGAACCCATGTAATGGGAACAAGGCAGGTTACTATATAATAACATGTAAGGGATGGTAGCCATCTACCCCTACATATACTCACATAAAATTGAAGCTTGGACCATATGAGACTATGACCTGAATGCTGTTTGTGATGTCAGTACCAGGTGCTGTGGCAAATGGATCAGCCAGGGGATCGAGTACATACACACATCCCTACATGGAAAATGGGAGTTTTTTGTTGTTTAGAGGTGATAATGTATCCAAGTCTGTAAATTCCACAAAATTGGATATAAATTTGTGCTATGAATAATTAGTATAAGAGTGTGTGAAATAATAGTACCCAACATCCCAGGTGAGAATACTACATAAAATAACATGTGTGAACAGATAAGTATCACAAGGAAAAGTGAGCTCCATGAAATAAGGAAGACCATGATCCAAGTGTAAATATTATGGCAGCAGTCCAAACATGCAAGATTCCACAAAGAGAAGGGGGAAAATGCAGGGAAAAATTGTTGAAATTGTGAAAAGAAGAAGTTTGTAGAAAGGTTACCTTTTGATACAGGAATGAGCCATGATGCATGTTAAAAAAACATATGTGAGAAGGTGCTGCCACACAGACTGACCAATACCGAGTTAGGAACTTCACCAGTGTCAAAAAAGGGGGAGGTGCACACATCGGAGTGGCAAAACCGCCCACTCCCTATATATGATTCAGAATCCAAACAATTAGTGATGAATAAAGTGACTGCTGCCTGGAATACAAGTGACTGTTCTGTACTCAAAATTCAGTGACAAGTCCACCACCGTGAAGATTGCATACTTACCAGAAGCCGGTAAGCCACCAGCAGAGAAATATAATGTAGGAGGGATATTCACTGAATTATCAGCTGAGGGTGAAAGGAGAGGAGAGCGAGTGCCTTTAGTCTGTTGGGATATGTCTCTACTATAACTGCAACAACTTTTATACTGATAAGCTCATTTTTCTCGACTTGGATGTAAGTGTTTTAATACCATTCTTTCAATAAATGGTAAATGGTTTTACACTATGTCGAGTTTCCTTATCATTCCATGCTATGGTGATTAACTCCTGTGATATGAACTTCGGATGTCCACGGGATTGTGAGTCAAAGAAATCAATGGAGTCCCATGAGTAATCCTATCGTCTATCATTCTGCAGATATCCCTCCTACATTTAATTTCTCTGCTGGTGGCTTACTGCCTTCTGGTAAGCATACAACCTTCATGGTGGTGGACTTGTCATTGAATTTATTCACTACAGTCACTTGTATTACAGGCACCAGTCACTTTATTCATCACTAATTGTTTGGATTCTGAATTTATTTCACCCACCTTTTATTCAAGATATGCCCTAGTGTCAATTTATGCCTACACTGTGGACATTGGACTGGGAAGGTTTATTGTGTGTTTACAGTCACTGGACACTTTCAATTGTGCTACTGTACATATTTAACCACTTCCCGACCGCCGTATGCAAAATGACGGCCGGGAAGTGGCTCAGTTATCCTGACTGGACGTCATATGACGTCCTCAGGATAACAAGCCGCCACGCGCCCGGGGGGAGCGCATCGCGGCGATCGGTGGTGTGGGAGGTCAGTCTGACCCCCCGCAATACCGATCTCGGTAAAGCGCTTCGATCTGAAGCACTTTACCATGTGACCAGCCGTGGCCAATCACGGCTGGTCACAGTGTAACACAGGAAAGCCGTTTATCGGCTTTCCTGTACTCAGGTCTGCAGACCTGAGGAAGGGAGAGCCGATCGGCTGCATCCCTGACAGGGAGGGTTTGTGCTGATGATTTATCAGCACAGCCCTCCCTCGGATCACCACCCTAGACCACCAGGGAACCTGCCCAGGGACCACCAGGGCTGTGCCCACCCAGGACCACCAGGGAGCCAACCAGGGACCATCAGGGAGCAGATCTGGACCACCAGGGAGACCCCCCTAGACCACCAGGTAAGTGACATACTGCCCAATGTGGATGGCACTCAGTGCCACCTTCAGATGCCACCCTAGACCACCAGGGAATGAGCCCCTATCAATGTATATGCCCACCAGTGACCACCAGTGCCCCTATCAGTGCCCACCAGTGCCCCTATCAATGCATACCAGTGCCACATATCAGTGCCCACCATTGCCACCTACCAGTGCCCATCAGTGCCACCTATCAGTGCCCAGTGCCGCCTATGAGTGCCAATCAGTGCTGTCTATTAGTGCCCATCAGTGCCGCTTAGCAGTGTCCGTCTGTGCTGCATATCAGTGCCCATCAGTGCTGTATATAAGTGCCATCTCTCAGTACCCATCAGTGCTGCTTATCAGTGCCGCCTAGCAGTGCTCATCATCGCTGCATATAAGTGCCTCATCATCAGTGCCACCTCATCAGTGCCGCCTCATCAGTGCCAATCAGTACTGCCACATCAGTGCCCGTCAGTGTAGCCTCATCAGTGCCCACCAGTGATGGAGAAAATTTACTTATTTACAAAGTTTTGTGACAAAATAGAGAATTTTTTTTTTTTCAAAATTTTCGGTCTTTTTTTATTTTGTAGCGCAAAAAATAAAAACCACAGGGGTGATCAAATACCACCAAAAGAAAGCTCTATTTGTGGGAACAAAATGATAAAAAATCTGTTTGGGTGCAGCGTCGCACGACCGCGCAATTGTCATTCAAAGCGCAACAGCACTGAAAACTGAAAATTGGTCTGGTAGTAAAGTGTTCTAAGTGCATAGTATTGAAGTGGTTAATATATCTTTTCATCATAATGTAGCGGAAGTTCACAGTTATCAATTTTTGAGCGTTGTAGTCTAATCAGTGCCCATCAGTGAAGGAGAAAATGTACTTATTTACAAAAGTTTTGTGACAGAAACAGAGAAAAACTTTTTTTTTTCAAAATTTTCTGTATTTTTTTATTTGTAGCACAAAAATAAAAACCCCAGAGGTGATCAAATACTACCAAAAGAAAGCTCTATTTGTGGTGAAAATATGATAAAATTTTGTTTGGGTACAGCGTTGCACGACCGCGCAATCGCCATTCACAATTTAATAGCACTAAAAGCTGAAAATTGGTCTGCGTGGGAAGGGGGGAAAGTGCCTGGTATTAAAGTGGTTAATTGTTTTGTTTTCGGATAATTCGTTATTTATGTATATATATTCGTGATAATAATTCATAATTCAGAAAGTCATTTGTGTCTTGAATCCATTAACACTCACACAGTGACAATATCTTTTCTGCTGCTTCTCAAAACTCATCTCCTCTGCTCAAATACAACACTCTTCTCAGGAATGCATTTTTTCAGTGGTTGTGCTATGTCATTACTGCTGTTACCAGGAGGAACCTGATGTTGTGAGCTTGAATCCAATAACACACACACACACAACATCTCTTCTGCTGCTTCTCAAAACTTGTCTCCTCTGCTCAAATACAACCCCCTCCTCACTCACTTCTCAGGAATGGACTTTGCCAGTATTATTAATCCAACCTCCAGCACAAAATGAATCAGGTGATTGGTCAACCTGCTGTTTCATTAGACCTTTAACAAATTAACAAATCATGCTGAATTAATTTGTTATTTTTGTTATAATTTCTTTGTATTAGCTGAAATTCATTATTTTATTTCTTCACACATTCGAATGCATCCGAATGTCCGAAAGATGCAAAATTCGGCAGAATTTCAATCTATTACGAAACGTATTGCAAATGTCTACCAGCTACAGTATCTAACAAAAGTGAATACACCCCTCACATTTTTGTAAATATTTTATATATTTATTATATTATGACAACACTGAAGAAATGACACTTTGCTACAATGTAAAGTAGTGAGTGTACAGCTTGTATAACAGTGTAAATTTGTTGTCCCCTCAAAATAACTCAACACATAGCCATTAATGTCTAAACCGCTGGCAACAAATGTTAGTACACCCCTAAGTGAAAATGTCCAAATTGGGCCCAAAGTGTCAATATTTTGTGTGGCCACCATTATTTTCCAGCACTGCCTTAACCCTCTTGGGCATGAAGTTCACCAGAGTTTCACAGGTTGCCTCTTCCTCTCCTCCATGATGACATCACAGAGCTGGTGGATGTTAGAGATCTTGTGCTCCTCCACCTTCCATTTGAGGATGCCACACAGATGCTCAATAGGGTTCATGTCTGGAGACATACTTGGCCAGTCCATCACCTTTACCCTCAGCTTCTTTAGCAAAGGCAGTGATCATCTTGGAGGTATGTTTAGGGTCATTATCATGTTGGAATACAGCCCTGTGGCCCAGTCTCCAAAGGGAGGGGATCGTGTTCTGCTTCAGTATGTCAAAGTACATGTTGGCATTCATGGTTCCTTCAATGAACTGTAGCTCCCAAGTGCCGGCAGCACCCATGCAGCCCCCAGACCATGACACTCCCACCACCATGCTTGACTGTAGACAAGACACACTTGTCTTTGTACATAAACACAAAGGTGCACATCGCTCTGAGCTGTCCTATAGCCAGTTCAATCAGGGGAAATCCCAGTCAGCGTACCTGCAGCAGGTGCTTTGGCTCTGGACGTCCCTCCCACGTCCTGGAAACAATGTTTAGAATGAAGAAAAGAGCCAGCACTCCACATCTGCGGAGTGCCGGCTCTTTTCTTAATTCTAAACACTTGTCTTAGTACTCCTCACCTGGTTGATGACACACACGCTTGACACCATCTGAATTAAATATGTTTATCTTGGTCTTATCAGACCACAGGACATGGTTCCAGTAATCCATGTCTTAAGTCTGCTTGTCTTAATCAAACTGTTTGCAGGCTTTCTTGTGCATCATCTTTAGAAGAGGCTACCTTCTGGGATGGCAGCCATACAGACCAATTTGATGCAGTGTGCGGTGTATGGTCTGAGCACTGGTAAGCTGACCCGCCACCCCTTCAACCTCTGTAGCAATGCTGGCAGCACTCCACTCATATGTCTATTTCCCAAAGATAACCTCTGGATATAATGCTGAGCATGTGCACTCAGCTTCTTTGGTCGACCATGGCCCGGCCTGTTCTGAGTGGAACCTGTCCTGTTAAATCGTTATATGGTCTTGGCCATCATGCTGCAGCTCAGTTTTAGGGTCTTGGCAATCTTCTTATAGACTAGGCCATCTTTATGTAGAGCAAGAATTCTTTTGTCAGATCCTCAGATAGTTCTTTGCCATGGGGTGTCATGTTGAACTTCCAGTGACCAGTATGAGAGAGTGAGAGTGATAACACCAAATTTAACACAACTGGTCACCATTCACACCTGAGACCTTGTAACACTAATGAGCCACATGACACCAGGGATGGAAAATGGCTAATTGGGCCGAATTTGGACATTTTTACTTAGGGGTGTACTGCCTTTTGTTGCCAGCGAATTAGACATTAATGGCTGACTTATTTTGAGGGGACAGCAAATTTACACTGTTATACAAGCTGTACACTCACTACTTTACATTGTAGCAAAGTGTCATTTTTTCAGTGTTGTCACTTGAAAAGATATAATAAAATATTTACAAAAATGTGAGAGGTGTATCGTACAGCTGTTATACAAAGTAAGGTAAAGAAAGGTGTAAAAAGAAAAGAAAAATGGCGCTAACACAACCATATGTTCATAAAAGTACAAATATTAATGTCCATAAATTGTGCGTAATAATCCCCACACCAGGTGAAAATATCTTCTGTACTTTGGCAGATGTTCTTCCAGTAGTGCACCAACTCACACTGCCAGCATAAAAAATGCACCAGGCCAGTGACTTCTAAATTAATAAAGGTCAATAAGCACTGTGGGATTGTCCATATACACCTCCAAATCGATCACACCATTCCTGAGTAGATCTTCTGCTATATCATCCTATATTCTTTTAATTGCTCCAGGAACACCACAACATCAGACAACCAAAAAGAAGTAAACTAGATATTATATATTATTAAACTAGATAAAATGTATAAAGGTATTTCACTCACTTATAAAAGTGCCCAACCTCTGCACAAATGTAAACACCTTGCCAGGAATTTGCACTGCTGTGCCTCTGACTGGGAACCGCCGTGCGTTACAAACACCGACATGATTTCAGAACAGACTTGTGATGGCATGCTTGGAGCCTCAGCTATTTTTGCCAACTATTTTCAGGTGGATCTGATAGTGGAATTTTTCACTCTAAATGGGGCAGTTTCACATGAGTCACTATATAAGGGTGGGTGCCTTTAATTACATTATAAAGTGAAGAAAAGTAACAAGATAATGAAAGTTAAAGGTAATCATCTGGCGGGTCAGACATCTATATCATTGTCAAAAATGTCAGTAGGCTTACTAGTAGGAATCTAAGACTTTAGCTAACCATAGTCAATCAACCATTAACCTCCCTGGCGGTATGATTATTTCAGATTTTTGGTGCTGAAAGTGGTACATTATTTTGCATGGAAATTTGGCGTTTTATATTGTAGGCCTGTAATTCTTAATAAATAACTAAAAACAATTATCAAAAATAATAATGTAATAGTAATAAAATGTATTCAATAATGTGATCAAACCAAAAACACTGAAATTTGCACAGTTGCAGAATTGTCGCTGTTGTCACTTTCAGTGTCTGATGATAAATTTCCCCAAAAATCAGTATCACTCAATTCTGCAAATGATTCTTATTTACTATCGGTGCTTTCTAGCTGATCAAAAACCACTTTTGATGTAAAGGGACACTTTTTGGTTGCCATGGACATTCTCAAGTTTCCAGGCAGAAAGAATGACATATATAGTATAAAAGTGTATGCAGGGCACTGGGCAAACCACTAGGGACAAAGGGGATGTGAAATGATTTGATACAGTAATGTAATCTGTAAGATTACAGTGCACTGTATGTATGCTGTGTGTTTCACTTTTTGAATTTGCCGCCGGTCTCCATCCCCGTGTGACGTGACCCTCGCAGGGAACGGAGCCCGGCACACAGAGGCATCGGGCGGCGGACACAGCCCGCAGACACGGCGGGGGACATCACTGGATCCAGGGGACAAGGTAAGTAATGTTGCCTTGGATCCAGCGATGCAATTCCGAGTGTGACTCGGGGTTACCGCTAATGGTACTGAAATTCCACCCCGAGCCACACTCGGGATTACCGCCAGGGAGGTTAAGCAGATTATTATATGAGTCAGAGTATTTAAACATAGACCACACCCTCCTCTTTTTGTGAAATGTGTCTGTCATTTACTTAGCTATAGCTACTGTTTTTTCCATATCACAAATATTTTCAACAGTGTGTAACCATTCTTTAACAGTTGGTGTGTGGGGAAATTTCCAATGGAGGGGAATTAGTGGGAATTAACAACTTGGCCATATTTAATAAATGTCTGGTTAGGGATCATTTGTATTTCTTTAAAGAGTAGTTGAAAATATGTAGTAAACAACATTTTTGTGTACGTTAAGCGAACAATTAAATCACAAACTTTTTGCCCAAAAAGTGTTATCAATCGGCAGTCCCACCATAGTTGCAACATACTGTAATACTCCTATCTTGTCTGCAACACCAGCAGAGATTTGAGGCCTGTAGGAACCATCTCATAAGTTTAGTTGGCTTGGCATACCAGTTGGTCAACAATGTATAGTGGGATTCTTGTAAACTAGTGCTTATGGAACATTTACAGGCTACAATACAAGCATTTTCCCATTTATCATAAGTAAAGGTAGCATGGCATGCTGATTCCCACTCCATTCTAAACCTGTTTGCATCCCCTGTGTCTGAGAATCACAAACAACTGTACATTAAGGAAGTTGTCTTTTCAATTGCCAAACATTTTAAACAGGTTGACTAAAAAGGGGATAGAGATCTAAAAAAATAAGTTTTCTCTGCAGAAGTATGGACATAGTTGTGCAATTGGAGATCAGTCCAGTGGGAAAAATGCTGTGGGCTTAACTCAATCTTCATCTTGTTGTACAACTTCAACTTCCATGATCCACACAATGTGCAAGCAATTATTTGTTGATGTATTTTTAATTTTCCTTGGATGCAAATGGGTATTCTCTACAAAGTGAAATGTCACCATATTCACTAATCTCTGGGGGAAATTCTATGGCAGCCTGCTATTTTTTTTAATTTGCAAAGTGAACCGCCTATTTGCCTTTAGTAAATCAACCTCTCAGTGTCATGGTAATGCTGCTATTGCACAAAGAAATGAGTCCTATAGGTATATTTATCATTTACTTGATGAGCTATCAGTATATCTGTAATTGGATCATTTCTACTCTCTGCGTGAGCATAACTATATGACCACCGAGTTAAAAACTAGAATTTACAGCTTAAGATTTTCTCTGCATTAATGAATCTGAGGAATAATAGAAGCTTTGTTTTCTTGCTGAAGAAATGTATCCTTTAGTTAGTTCATTTTCAAAGCTGTGTTTTCTAAGCTAGGTGTTCCATATTATTTTCCCATTTACCTCAC
The DNA here is from genome assembly GCA_018402905.1 of Glandirana rugosa. Taxonomy (NCBI): domain Eukaryota; kingdom Metazoa; phylum Chordata; class Amphibia; order Anura; family Ranidae; genus Glandirana; species Glandirana rugosa. The sequence goes on from BLSH010262985.1 coordinate 84,327, forward strand.
AGCAGATATCAATGCCTGCTGATCTGTTCAATCTTCTCTATCTGAATAGCCTCAGTCTCTTCATCATATTCCATGGCTGCATGGACCACAGTGTCAGTGCAGACTCTATATAAAACACATTTCCTTCACTTTTAAAAGTAAACAGGGCATTACCCACTGTACATACACATGCAAATACCTTTTAGAATTTGTTGCGCCTAAGGGTAAAACAAATCTAAATGCCTAAGCACAATTTTGTAACTTAGACTTGTGTTAGTAAAACTAAACATATCATCATAACCACTTTGTGCATCCAGGTGGATTATGCTACATTTTTTAGGACAAATTTTGCCTTCATTTGGTGTTAAATGGCAATGGATAATAGTAAAAAAAATAAAAAAATTTTTAAAATGTAGCTGTATATTTCTTGCTACTACCATAACCCTCCACCAAAGAACAATGCAAATTAAATTCTCAATGTCAGTTGTTGTTTGCACCTGTAGTACAGCTCAAAAACAATAGAGCTCATTTTGGATTTCTTTTTTCCTGGCTAAAACACCATGACAGTGGCTGACACTGATACTAATTGAAAAAATAAAAATCCTGTCCAAAGAAATATTGACATTGACCTTGAACCAAACACTAACCCTGGCACTGACTTAGATCAAACCGCAATATAGGTATTTTTGTATTTTCTTATTTAATTTTTTTATTATTATTATATTTATTTTTTTACACACACTGCAAGGAGAGAGAGAGAGAGAGAGAGAGATACAATGTATCTCTCTCCTCCATTCACAGAGAGAGAAAACACAGAGGTGGGCTCCACAGTGATTGAGGTTATCACAGCGATCAAGTGACCTGGAACCAGGAGTTCTGGGTCCTGATTAGAGTTGATCGAACCTCTGGAAGTTCGGGTTCTGCTGGTTCGGCCAAACTTCGGGACAAAGTCCAGGTTCGGGTCCAGACAGGACCCGAACTTTGACCCGGACCCCGAACCCCATTGAAATCAATGGGGACCCGAACTTTTAGGCACAAAAATGGCTGTAACAAAGTCCTGCAGAGTCCTAGAGGTCTGCAAAAGGAAGGAAAATGGGGGTAAGGGTTGGACAAGTGCCCTACAAAGAAATGGGGATAGGGAAATAACTTAAAATAATAAAAAAAAAATCACATAAAAAAATCAAAAATAGAGGTGGATGTGGACCATCTTCAAACTGTGTGAGAAAAGTATGAATTAGCGGGAGAAGCCATAGCAGTGTTCTAAAATCATCTTCAAACTGTGTGTGACAAGTATCAATTAGCCGGGAGAAGCCATATCACTGTTCTACAATCATCTTCAAACTGTGTGTGAAAAGTATCAATTAGCCGGGAGAAGCCATATCACTGTTCTAAGAACAGTGATATGGCTTCTCCCGGATAATTTATTGATACTTTTCACACACAGTTTGAAGATGATTGTAGAATCTACAATCATCTTCAAACTGTGTGAGAAAAGTATAAATTAGCCGGGAGAAGCCAGCGATATGGCTTCTCCCGGCTAATTTATAGTTTTCACACACAGTTTTAAGATGATTGTAGAACAGTGATATGGCTTCTCCCGGCTAATTGATACTTTTCACACACAGTTTGAAGATGATTGTAGAATCTACAATAGAGATGAG
>BLSH010262985.1:107984-127284 GCA_018402905.1 Glandirana rugosa
GCAGCGAAATTGACTGTTAACGCGCCAGCATGCTGCAACATGGGTTTGCTTTAAAAAAACCCCAAAAATGAATTCTCATCATCCGTAAACGCGACCACTTTTGCGCAAACCAATCAATAAACGCCGATTGCAATTTTTTTTATCGCAAATATGAGGAAGAATATAAATCGGCCAAAAACGGTGAAAAAAAATGTTTTTTTTATATTTTTTTTTTGGATTTGTATTTTAGGAAAAAGTAAGAAATTTGGGTTTTTTTGCAAAATTGTCGCTCTTCTTTTGTTTATAGCGGCGATCAGAAATGACGCAGCGGTGATCAAATACCCCCAAAAGAAAGCTCTGTTTGTGGGAAAAAAAGGACGCAAATTTCGTTTGGGTACAACGTCGTACGACCGCGCAATTGTCAGTTAAAGCGACGCAGCGCCGAATCGCAAAAAGGGCTCCGGTCCTAAAGCTGGAAATCCTTCCGGGGCTGAAGTGGTTAAAAGAGGTGACCAGGTGGTCTCGTCAGCTTCGGGGCAGTCGTTCAGCATTCAATCATACATAAATTGTAATACAAAGTTCGTAATATATTTGATTACATGCACTTTGTGCAAATTACAGTATGTTGGACGGACCACCCGCAGACTGAGAGACCGCCTTTATGATCACCTCAGGGACATTGAGAAAAATCATCCCACGAATATAGCTCGCCATTGGAATCTATTCCATGATAAGAATACCTCCAGCTTAGTCATCCAGGGTGTTGAAAGGGTGATTACATCCAAGAGAGGAGGTGACAGGTTCAGGGCTCTTCGCCGTAGAGAAGTATTCTGGATTTATCATTTGGACACTAGAATACCGGCTGGTATGAACTTTGAATGGGATGTGTCTTATTTTTATGATTAACATATACCACTCTTAGATCATATATACAATATTATATTTCGTATACCATTCTTAGACATGTATACAATATCATACCCCGTTTGCCAAACAATCCATTATATCCATACACGCTCCCTAGTGTTCTGACCACATAATGACTGTGTCCATGTATAAATCCTAATAGAATAACTCTATGGATGATTTCTTTATTTAGCCCCGCATGAGGGAAAATAATTGTTTGTGTGGTTTTTTGGTTGTTGCCATTGTAATAATTATAATTATTCTCAATACTACATTTTATCCCTTGGCATCCATATCCACATACAACATTATTTTCTTTTTTTTGATAAAAATAAGGAAAGAAAAAAAAATTTTTTTGCTCCTTTTTGTAGTTTTTGTTTTGTTCACTTTCCCCTAGGACATAACGTCCCTTCTAGACTCGTTTCTAGACATATCTCCTACTGTGAAATTCGATGCAGATGGTATCCCCTTGGGTCTAACACCGTGCAGCATTCATCCATACATTCTGTTTGTTTTTTGTACTAGTGTACATTTTGTTGATATGTTTAAATGGCTGTCTTCTCCACACGTATCATGATTATGAGTGTAGATGAGGACATTATGATGCCTTGTGTTTGGAGTTTTTGCTGCATGATGTTCTTTGAACTATATGGGGGATGCCTGTGTAGTTGTTTTGTCTTCCCTTTTACACAGTATTAACCATGCTCATGTGGCTTAACTAACTCATGGGGTTTCCCTTCTATGTTTCCACATGATGCCTTGTTTTGCCCTTTTACCATCAGTATAAACAGCACAATATATTTGTTATCACTGTGTCAAAATTGGGTTGTACTTGCATTTTAATTGTGTTTAATTAGTTTATATACACCAATTTTTACTATGTATGTTACACATCTGTGTTTTTTTGTATGTGATGACACAATTGATTCTATGCTAATTTCATTCGCTGCCTAAAGTGAGTTGTTGATCTTTCAATTTGGAGGTAATTACACTCACCTGGTTTTTCCTTTTCCCCCTCCTCCTCTCTTTGTTTGAGAGGATCTTGAATTCATATTTAAGCAGCGATATGATCATACCATCTCTAGCTATGATTAAGCGTCAGATATAGACGTGAAACGCGTCAGCTTTTGTACCTGGGGTTTGTCCCCCAATATGCTCTGCTTGTATGTCATTTGATTTTACCAATAAACGGCAATTTTTGGAGTGCGGCTGTCTGAAGAACTTTTCTCAGTATCTCCTGTATCATGGTGGAGCCTGCACCCTATGGAAGCGGTCACATCTGTGGAGTGAAGCCGTGGCTTTGAGCGGGTATTGTCTTCCCTTCCAAATGAATAGTACTGGGAACCAATTTCAATGCTGTTCCAGCCAATTCCTGACAATGCATTCCACCAACCCACCACCCTCTCCTGCCCCCAACCCCCCCCCCCAAAAAAAAAAATTAAACAATACATTATAAATAATAAATACATGCATTAAAAATAAATAACATTAATGTTTTTGCCAGACAAGGGCCTACTTCCTGATCTTTCAGGCTTATTATCAGAAGACAGTGTGGCCTCGGTGAATACATTCACCTGTGGGAAAAAAGTCTCCAGCTACAAAGTGTCTCATAGAATGGACTTTTGAGAACATATTCTCCTCCCAGCCTGCTGAATCTCCCCACAGCCCTGCAATATCTGAATCTGCTGCAAGTTCCCCTTACCCTGATAATGCAGGACAACAGAAACTCTTCCATGAGTTTCTAGATAGCAGATTAACTAGAACTGCCCATCAGAGCACTACTGATGTCAAAGCTGACATTCAAGGCAAGTTTTGAAATTTTAGTTGAAAACATAGATATTTGTATGATAACTGTAATCAGTAGAAGTATAGTATCGCCAACTGGGAATTCTATCTTGAATGTCCGGTTAGCAACAGGGAATGGCATGGGGGTTTAATAAGTAAAGTAAGATAGTTAGAGAGGTGAAAGGATAGAGGGGAGAGGAACAAAGAGGGAGGAGGGGGAAATGAGGATGGAGGGGAATTAGGGAGAGGGGTGGGCTAGTTGTTCTCTCCTTAGTCTCTGCTAGGGATCAAATACGTACTGCTTAATGGTGCAATAAAGTGATGGGGAGTAAGCAATTAAAGCACCTATTGTTAGAAAGCTACTGATTGGACAGGTCCTCCTGAACTTGTCCCTTGGGTAGGGGTGGGAGACCTCATGTCTCATGGTAAAAAGAGGGGGTTGAGTATGATGTGCAATAACAATCAATAAATGCTCAGTAAGGATTGTTAGGTTAGGATTGTCCCATTAGTGTCCAGTAGTATCTATCCATGGTTTGAAAGTGGTTCCAACATGCTCAGGTCTTTGAGTATTTGGTTGGGGAGTCTCGGGCTATGACGATTTTGTCAATTCTTCTTAGAATATGCTTAAAACACCAAAATTGACACCCGGCGTGATCTGTCACTATCAGTTGTCTCCAGCTGCAAACACAAGCCGCGAGTATTATAAAACCAAGAGCGGTGACGTCAGCGCCCTAGCCCCACACTGTGTTTTGTCATTCGACGTCCTCATGGAGCAGAAGCTTCTGAAGATGACCAACAATACAAGAAAGATTTTACACCTTAGTGTAGGGTAAACACTTGTATCATGTGAGTGTTAGGAATAGGATTGGCAGCATAGGCAGTCTTCCAGAGATCCCAGATACCTAGCAAATTCAACCAGTTGCATCAGCATCAGGTGCTTGATAGCTGCCGATCCAGGACTGATTCATTTTTATAAATGTGAGCCTATCAACTGAGTCTGTGGACAGGCGCACTCTTTGATCCGTTATGAACCCTTCAGCAGTACAGAATGTCTGTTCAGAAAGTATGCTGGATGCAGGACAGGCCAGTAGCTTGATTGCCTATTGAACAAGTTTCGGCCAGTGGTCCATCCTCAAGACCTAGTAACTCAGGTGAAAGGTCTCCAAATCTGCTCCTGCCACTAGATACTATTGCTCCATATAATGCAGATGCTGCCGATGGTTACTTGAACCTATCAGCCCTGGGCGCTGAGGACTGAAAAATTGTTTAAAGGCATGGGCCAGCTGGCCACCTTCTCCACCACTCTCCCTCTGACTGAAGGAAGCCTCAGAAACACTTTGTTCAGTAGCAGGAAACTTTTGCGCAAACTTTTTTTCAAGCTATCCTGAATATGTTTCATCCTCTGCTCCCTCTGTGAAGGCAGGATGAGTGCTACAACTTTACCCTTGTAACATGGATCAAGAAGGGTTACCACCCAGTAATGATCGCTCTCCTTGATACAATGTACCCTGGGGTCTTTTCGCAGGCTTTGCAGAATCAGGGAGGCCATGCAGCGTAAGTTTGAGCAGGCATGAGAGTCCTCTGGGTCACTGAGGATAACATTGTCTGGAACTACCTCCTCTCAGCCACGTACAACTCCTTGAGTTTCTGGGGACTGAAAAACATCCCTTGAAGACTGCTGCGTGTTATCCTCTACATCCATGCTGACACAATACTCCTCCTCCTCTTCTTCCTGTGGGTTTGGTGGCCCGGCAGGAATGCTATCTGCATAAAGGGGGCCTTGAGAGGAAAGGAAGTGCTCCTCTTCTTCCCTCTGTTCTGCCCAAGTGCCCAGTCCATGATTCCCAAAGCGTGTGCTCCAGCAGGAAGACTAGAGGGACAGTGTCACTGATGCATGCATTGTCGCTGCTCACCATCCTTGTGGCCACCTCAAATGGTGATAGGACAGTGAATGCATCCTTGATCAGTAGCCACTGACATGACAAAAAAATACCAAGCTCCCCTGAGCCTGTCCTGGTGCCATACTTACAGAGGTACTTACTGATGGCCCTCTGCTGTGCATGCAGCTGCTGCAGCATTGCCAATGTTGAGTTCCGACTGGTGGGCATGTCACAAATGAGGGGGTAGGTGGGCAGGTTCAATTCCTGCTGAATGTCAGTCAACCAAGCCCTGGCATTGTATGATCAGCAGAAATGACCAGACTTTTCTGGCCTGCCTCAGAATATCTAGTAAGCCTGGGCACCTAGTCAAGAAATGCTGCACCACCAAATTCAGGACGTGTGCCAAGCATGGAACATGTGTGAAGTGTCCCTATTGGAGGGCAGAGAGAAGGTTGGTGCCATTGTCACATACAACCATTCCTGGCTCAAGCTGGCGTAGCTTCAACCACCTCTGAGCCTGCCCTTGCAGAGCTGACAGAATCTCTGCCCCTGTGTGGCTCCTGTCCCCTAGGTAGACCAACTCAAGCACCGCATGGCATCTTTTAGCCTGACTGCATGGTTAGGCCCCTAGAACGCTTTGCGAGCATTACTGGTTCAGAGGACACTGCTGCAGAAGAGGCCACAGAGGAAGAAGAAAAGGAGGGGTGGCAGAAACTGTTTGGCAGAAACCGCACCATTTTTTGGAGGCGTGGTGGCAGAACTAGCTCCAATACCGAACCATGTCCTGCATCCTTCCCAGCTGCTAGCAGAGTTACCCAGTGGAAAGGTAATGTTCCTGACCGTGTCTACTGGACCACGAGTCAGCAGTAATATGTACTTTGTTGCAGACCGCCCTGTCCAAGGAGGCCAAAACATTTTCTTCCACATGACAGTAGAGCGCTGGAATGGCCTTACATGAAAAGAAATGTCTTTTGGGAACATGCCACTATCATGCAGCACATTCCACAATTCATGAAAGGGGGTAGAGTCTACCAGTTGAAAAGGCAGCAGTTGAAGTGCTAGCAATTTGGCCAAGCTATCATTTAAACGCTGAGCATGTGGATGGCTGGGACAGTATTTTTTTTTTACAGTTCAGCAACTGGGGTAGGGAAATCTGCCTGCTGACATCAACTGGTGGTGTACTGTTAGCAGATTGGCTGCAAGTACTTGTGGCACCCATTGCTAGACCTTCATACTTCTCAGTGCAGGCTTTTGAGAGGACTGGATGTATAGTAGAGGTTGAGGTCACCTCCTTGTTTGATGTGGGTCTTTGAGGTGCTGTTGCCAATGGACTGCATGGCAGGTTGTCATATGTCTTGTCAAGCATGTAGTGCCCAAGAAGCTGCTGTTCTGGCCATGTTGATCCGCTTCAGACATAGATTGCAAACAGCAGCAGTGCGATCTACTGCACAAGTGTTGAAAAAAGCCCACACCATTGAAGTTTTGCAAGTCAGCGTGGAGTCAGCAGCACCCTGCACCTGTGGAGCTCTGTGGTATGATGCAATAGGGTGGCTGCTCTTAAGCTGGCCCCTGGAGGACATCCTGCCTCATTGGAATTGTGCCTCCTCCTCCTCATTTTCCTCCTCTCTTCTCTCAGGCACCCAAGTGCCCTCATCATCCCTCCCTCCTCATCACTGGAGCATACTTACCAGTATGCTGCAGCTGGGGGAACATGACTGCTAGTTTCTTGTTCTTCTGTGGCACCCCCTCTCTCTAGGCTCACGTTACTCCCTTCCTCAACCTGGGAACTAACATCAGAGCCTTCATATTGCTGCGCATCCTCCATCAGCATGTAACCGACATTATGGTCAAATAATTCTGATGACTCCTCCATGCATGATGGTGGGGCTACGGAAGGAGTAACTATGGACAAGGAGAGGGTGGAATAGGCTGCTTTGGCAGCTGCATTGGAAGATAAACTAGTATGATCCTGGGTGACAGAGGATGAGGAGGATGAGATCGGCTTAGTTATCCACTCCACCACCTCCTGTGGCACAAAAACACGGCCAACAGCAGAAAAAAAGGACAAGCGTGACCCGCCTGCAGAGGATGCACCTTGTGCACCATCACCACTTTTCACTGTAGATACAGAGGCTGCTTGCCCTCTTTTAGTGGCCTGCGAGAGTCTGCCTCTCCTTGGTGGCCTTCTGGACATGATGAGGATTTTTTTCAACAATGCACTAAACTGTATTATATACTGTGCACCTCCGAATGCACTGTATATGTAGTCTAGACTGAATGCAGCATATATATATATATATATATATATATATATATATATATATATATTGTACAGGACGCCAAGGTTGGGTCCTGGACTGGTGCTATATAGCACCAATATTTGGTTTATGGTCCCTTTAAATAAAGGGGGTAGTGCTCAGGGGGTCACCCGAGAGGGGTGAGAAGTTCCAGGGATAGCAAGATAACAGAGAGGACTGACTCACAGTTCTCCCTACATTGATAGAGAGGTAGTAGGGACCCGGAATTTTGGAGGCCCTGAAGTGATCCTCGGGTGGGATAGGGCCTCCACCCTTGACTACAGGGAAGCCAGCACACACGGGGTTAATAGCCTCCAGGAAGCAGCTCTTAAGGAGAGGAAGTGGTGTTAGCTGGTGTGTGGGGAGGAGCTGGGAGGAGACACCAGTGTTTGGAGAGCTGCATGTGTTAGGAGAGCTGCACGTGTGCTGGAGGCTGCAAAAACACCTAACAAGGATTGTGCAAAGTCCTGGGTTGAAGACCCTTCAATGAACTGTATGTTACTTTTACTTTTATTCTGTGCTGAAGAACAAGCGGACTTTCTGTTATGTTTCAGTTTTTCTGAAATGCTGCTGAAAGCCTGATTTTGTTTACTTATTGGGAAATAAACACCCTGACTGTTTAAGTTTACCGGCTTTTACACTCAATTCCGTGAAGCTACATCTCCCCAACTTTACAACTGGTGGAAGATGGGGGCAGAGTGCATTTGCAGCTGCAAAAGCCGTTTAAAACTAAAAACTGACATTTAAAGAGACAGTGTGCTTATGGCATGTCTTGGGTAAAATCAGCTCAGACATTACAAACAGCAGGGAAAGACATGGAGGAGGTCATTAAGGTACTTGCACAATCCACCGTGACCCAGCAGCAAGCCTCTATGGAGGCAAACCGTCGCCATGAGGAGGCGATGGCCCAGCAGCAGCAGGCCCTGGCACAGGCCATGGCGGCGCAGCAGGAAAATACCCGTTTGCTGGCTGCCCAGTTCTCAGCCCAGCAGGAAGCCACACAGGCACAAGTGGTTGCCTTGCAAGAAGCAGTGCAACGTCTCACTCAGGGGCGGGAACAAGCAGCCATTGCCCCTGGCAACCAAGTATCAGTGAGGGCCAGCAATTTTTTGCAAAAGCTGACACCCAGTGATGATGTGGAGGCCTTTCTCACCACCTTTGAGAGGGTTGCAGAGAGAGAGGGGTGGCCCCGTGACCAATGGGCTGGCATTATCTCCCCTTTTCTTACAGGGGACCCACAAAAGGCTTACTTTGACCTACCAGCCGAGAACATCAGTGACTCTGAGCGACCGAAGGCAGAGATTCTAGCCCGCCTGGGAGTAACCACAGCCATACGGGCCCAGAGGGTGCACCGCTGGAGGTACAATTCTGATCGACCACCCCGGTCCCAAATGCACGAACTAGTCCAGCTGGTCAAAAAATGGCTGCAACCAGAAAAGTTGACGGGCCCACAAATGGTGGAACGGTTGGTCATGAATTGGTACTTGCGGTCCCTGCCCAATGACCTGCAGCGCTGCGTAAGCCACGGAGACCCTGCGACAGCAGACCAGCTGGTAGAGTTGGTCAAAAGAAAGAGGACCTACTCGGGTCTGCCAAGCAATCGGGAACCTACACCAAGGGCGACCAGACCAGTCTCAGCATCTAGGAGGGAAACCCTGTCAGACCCTGGAACCCGCATCAGGGCCTCAACTGTGCCGAGCCCTCGGAGGTCGGACCCTCCCACAAGAGGAGGTGACATACAGTGTTGGCAATGCCGATCCTGGGGACATACCCGGGCACAGTGCCCACTTCAGGAGGAACCCATGGAGTGTGGAGCTAGCAGGAGAAGCTCTTTCTATGCCCAAAGATCATGTGCCGCCCACCTTGACCTGGCTGCAGGGTGGTTTGAGTGTGTAGTGTGGGTGAACCACCTTCCTGCTCTGCTGGACTCCGGCAGCATGGTGACACTGGTACATACCAGGGTAATCGGGAAACTTGGCCCAGTAGGGAAGACTCTAAGGGTAGTATGTATCCATGGGGACACCAGAGAATACCCCCTGGTTCCTGTGATTGTTTCCTATGGCTGTACCTCAGTGACACAAGAAGTTGGGGTGGTAAAAAATCTGGTACATGACATCATAGTCGGGCGTGACTGTCCATTGTTTGTCGAACTATGGAACCAGGTACAGACGGGGCTCCCCGGACAGCCAATTGAACTGGGGACACGGAGCCTTCTGGGGCCAAACCTTGAGGGGTCTGGTCCAGAACCACCCACAACACATAACCCTAAAGTTGAGATTCCGGTCATGGATAATGACATTGCAGAAAATGGGAATGTGATTGACAATGCTACTCTTTCAGGTCCGAAGACCGAGTTGACCTCTGAGGGGGGATCCCTCTGGTACAGGTCATGGTGGGGGAAGACGAAGAGGAACCTTCCCCGTTGCAGGCTCTGAGTGAGGAGGATGAGGGGGAAACCTCCTCTGGGTTAGTGCACCCAGACTTAGGGGTGTTCAGGGGTGTGTTTGGTATCGCTCAGTTGCAGGATCCCACTTTGGTCAATGCTCGAGAGCAGGTGTCAGTTATTAATGGAGACCCACAGGTACCTGATGGGGACCAAAGGTTTCCGCACTTCGCATTGAACGGGGACTTGCTTTACCGAGTAATTGAGAGCCGAGGGGAGACGGTAGAGCAGTTGCTGGTCCCCCAGTCCTTTCGATGGATGCTCCTTGATTTAGCCCACAATGATGCACTGGGGGGACACCTGGGGACTGAAAAAATGGAAGCCAGGATAACCGACCGGTTTTACTGGCCAGGGGTAAAGGCTGAGGTAAAAAGATACTGTGGGTCCTGCCCCACTTGCCAGTTAACCGCCCCGGTGACACATTACAGAAACCCCCTGGTACCCCTGCAAAATAATTGAGGTGCCATTTGAATGGATTGCTATGGATTTGGTGGGGCCCTTGGTGAAGTCAGCAAGGGGACACCAATACATATTAGTGGTACTGGATTACACAACAAGGTATCCTGAAGCGATCCCTTTGAGGAAAACCCCCTCAAAGGCCATTGCCCGGGAATTGTTTCAGATGTTCTCCCGAACCGGGTTCCCCAAGGAGATCCTGATGGACCAGGGCACTCCATTTATGTTGAAGGTGATGGCGGACGTGTGCAAATTGTTTCAAATTAAGCAGTTGCAGACGTCCATCTATCACCCGCAGACTGATGGACTAGTGGAGAGGTTCAATAAAACCCTTAAGTCCATGTTAAAAAGAGTAGTCCAAAAGACGGGAAAGACTGGGATATGTTGCCCCCTGCCCTGTTGTTTGCCATCCGGGAAGTGCCCAAGCATCCACGGGCTTCTCGCCCTTTGAGCTAGTATATGGACGGAGGCCCCGGGGGTTGCTTGATCTAGTGAAAGAAACATGGGAAAGCGAATCCTCACCAAACTGTAGTTGAACATATCTCCCAAATGCAAGAGAAGGTGGCTAAGGTTATGTCATTAGTAAGGAACCTCTTCAGAAGGCCCAGGAGGCCCAAAGAAGGGTGTACAACCGGTCCGCTAATGCTAGACAGTTTCAGGTCAGGGACCGGGTGGCTGTTCTGATCCCCACAGTACAGAGCAAATTTTTGGCCAAATGGCAGGGTCCATTTGAGGTAGTGGAAAAGGTGGGTGAGGTAAACTACCGGGTACACCAACCTGGGAAGAGAAAACCCTGTCAAATATACCATGTCAACTTGTTAAAACCCTGGAGAGACCGCAAACAAATGTCCGCTGTGGTAGGTGTCCATGCAGGGGACCCTGCTGGAGTTGACCTGGTGCACGTTGCTACTACCCTGTCAAAACCACAAACCCAACAGACAAAAGAGTTTCTGCAAAGAAACAAGGAAATGTTTTCAGGGTTGCTGGGTCTCACCAATGTCATCAAGCATGACATTATAACAGAGCCCCATGTCAAGATCCGGTTAAAGCCATATCGCATCCCAGAGGCACATAGAAAGGCAGTATCCAAGGAAGTGAAAAGAATGCTTGAACTGGATATCATTGAAGAATCACAGAGCGAGTGGTCAAGCCCAATCGTTTTGGTGCCAAAACCCAATGGCACCCTGTGATTTTGCAATGACTTCAGGAAGCTTAACGAGGTTTCAAAATTTGATGCATATCCGTTGCCCCGGGTAGACAAATTAATTGAGAGGTTGGGTCCTGCCCATGACATCACCACATTGGATCTGACGAAAGGGTACTGGCAAATTCTCCTCACCAAGGAAGCCAGGGAGAAAGCAGCTTTTTCCACTCCAGAAGGCCACTTCCAATATAAGAGGATGCAATTTGGCTTACACTCTGCCCTAGCCACATTTCAAAGGTCAATGGATAAAACATTGCGGCCCCATCGACAGTACAGCTCAGTCTACCTGGATGATATTGTCATCTTCAGTACCGATTGGGAGTCCCATCTTCCCCGGGTTCAGGCAGTCATTGACTCTTTGAGGAAAGCAGGGTTCACAATAAATCCCGAGAAGTGTGCAGTGGGGATGGAGGAAGCCAAGTACCTAGGATACATTGTGGGTAGGGGGCTAGTGAAACCTCAGCTGAATAAGGTAGAAGCCATACAGAATTGGCCCCGTCTCCTAACCAAAAAGCAGGTCAGAGCCTTCCTGGGAATAGTTGGCTACTATCGAAGGTTCGTCCCCAACTTTGCCACCATTGCTGCACCACTGACTGACTTAACGAAAGGCAGGAAGTCAGTAATGGTAAAGTGGAATATGGAGGCTGAAGAAGCCTTTTAGAGGCTTAAGATGCATTGCGCCAGCATCCGGTGCTGGTGGCTCCTGACTTTTCGAAAGATTTTGTGGTGAAGACAGATGCCTCAAGTGAGGGCTTAGGAGCAGTGTTGTCTCAACTGGTCAATGGGGAAGAGCACCCTGTAGTTTTTCTCAGTAGGAAACTGACAGCAGCGGAGAGAAACTACGCTGTGGTGGAGCGGGAGTGTCTCGCCATCAAGTGGGCTCTGGACTGCCTGCGATATTTTCTGCTAGGTAGAAAGTTCCGCCTAGTGTCGGACCATGCCCCATTGACCTGGATGAGACAAAACAAGCAGACCAATGCCAGGGTAACAAGAGGGTTTCTTTCCCTTCAGGAGTTTAATTTCATGGTAGAGCACAGACCCAGGAGACAGCATCAAAATGCCGATGCCCTCTCCCGAGTACATTGCATGGTGTCTAATGGTGCCTCCAACACCTCCGCGTTGAGGCGGGGGGGGGGATATGTACAGGACGCCAAGGTTGGGTCCTGGACGGGTGCTATATAGCACCAATATTTGGTTTATGGTCCCTTTAAATAAAGGGGGTAGTGCTCAGGGGGTCACCCGAGAGGGGTGAGAAGTTCCGGGGATAGCAAGATAACAGAGAGGACTGACTCACAGTTCTCCCTACATTGATAGAGAGGTAGTAGGGACCCGGAATTTTGGAGGCCCTGAAGTGATCCTCGGGTGGGATAGGGCCTCCACCCATGACTATAGGGAAGCCAGCACACACGGGGTTAATAGCCTCCAGGAAGCAGCTCTTAAGGAGAGGAAGTGGTGTTAGCTGGTGTGTGAGGAGGAGCTAGGAGGAGACACCAGTGTTTGGAGAGCTGCATGTGTTAGGAGAGCTGCACGTGTGCTGGAGGCTGCAAAAACACCTAACAAGGATTGTGCAAAGTCCTGGGTTGAAGACCCTTCAACGAACTGTATGTTACTTTTACTTTTATTCTGTGCTGAAGAACAAGCAGACTTTCTGTTGTTATGTTTCCGTTTTTCTGAAATGCTGCTGAAAGCCTGATTTTGTTTGCTTATTGGGAAATAAACACCCTGACTGTTTAAGTTTACCGGCTTTTACACTCAATTCCGTGAAGCTACATCTCCCCAACTTTACAATATATATATATATATATACAGTATCTCACAAAAGTGAGTACACTGTTCACATTTGTGTAAATATTTTATTATATTTTTTTTATGTGACAATACTGAAGAAATGACACTTTACTACAATGTAAAGTAGTGAGTGTACAGCTTGTATAACAGTGTACATTTGCTGTCCCCTCAAAATAACTCAACACATAACCATTAATGTCTAAACCACTGGCAACAAAAGTGAGTACACCCCTAAGTGAACAAGTCCAAATTGGGCCCAATTAGCCTTTTTCCCTCCCCGGTGGCATGTGACTTGTTAGTGTTACAAGGTCTCAGGTATGAATGGGGAGCAGGTGTGTTAAATTTGGTGTTATCGCTCTCACTCTCTCATACTGGTCACTGAAAGTTCAACATGGCACCTCACGACAAAGAACTCTCTGAGGATCCTAAAAAAAGAATTGTTGCTCTACATAAAGATGGCCTAGGCCATACGAAGATTGCCAAGACCCTGAAACTGAGCTGCAGCATGGTGGCCCAGACCATACAGTGGTTTAACAGGACAGATTCCACTCAGAACAGGCCTCGCCATGGTCGACTAAAGAAGTTGAGTGCACATGCTCAGCGTTATATCCAGAGGTTGTCTTTGGGAAATATACATATGAGTACTGTAAGCATTGCTGCAGAGGCTGAAAGGGTGGGGGTCAGATTGTCAGTGCTCAGACCATATGCCGCTCACTTCATCAAATTGGTCTGCATGGCTGTCATCCCAGAAGGAAGCCTCTTCTAAAAATGATGTACAAGAAAGCCTGCAAACAGTTTGCTGAAGAGAAGAAGACTAAAGACATGGATTACTGGAACCATGTCCTGTGTTCTGATGAGACCAAGATAAACGTATTTGGTTCAGATGGTGTCAAGTGTGTGTGGTGGCAACCAGGTGAGGAGTACAAAGACAAGTGTGTCTTGCCTACAGTCAAGCATGGTGGTGGGAGTGTCATGGTCTGGGGCTGCATGAGTGCTGCTGGCACTGGGGAGCTACAGTTGATTGAGGGAACCATGAATGCCAACATGCTCTGTGACATACTGAAGTAGAGCATGACCCCTTCCCTTCGCAGACTAGGCTGCCAGGCAGTATTCCAACATGATAATGACCCCAAACACACCTCCAAGATGACCACTGCCTTGCTAAAGAAGCTGAGGGCAAAGGGTGATGCACTGAGCAAGCATGTCTCCATACCTAAACCCTATTGAGCATCTGTGGGGCATCCTCAAACAAAAGGTGGAGGAGCACAAGATCTCCAACATCCACCAGCTCTGTGATGTTGTCATGGAGGAGTGGAAGAGTACTCCAGTGGCAACCTATGAAGCTCTGGTGAACTCCATGCCCAAGATTGTTAAGGCAGTGCTGAAAAATAACGGTGGGCATACAAAATATTGACACTTTGGACCCAATTTGGACATTTTGACTTAAGATTGTACTCACTTTTGTTGCCAGTGGTTTAGACATTAATGGCTGTGTGTTAAGTTATTTTGAGGGGACAGCAAATTTACACTGTTATACAAGCTGTACGCTCACTACTTTACATTGTAGTAAAGTATCATTTCTTCAGTGTTGTCACGTGAAAAGATAAAATAAAATATTTACAAAAATGTGGGGGGTGTACTCAGCAGCACTCATGCAGCCCAAAACCATGAAACCCCCACCACCATGCTTGACTGTAGGCAAGACACACTTGTCTTTGTACTCCTCACCTGGTTGACACCACACACACTTGACACCATCTGAACCAAATACATTTATCTTGGTCTCATCAGACCACAGGACATGGTTCCAGTAATCCATGTACTTAGTCTGCTTGTCTTCAGCAAACTGTTTGCAGGCTTTCTTGTACATCATCTTTATAAGAGGCTTCCTTCTGGCACGACAGCCATGTAGAGCAATTTGATACTGTGTGCGGCATATGGTCTGAGCACTGACAGGCTGACCCCTCACCCCTTCAACCTCTGCAGCAATGCTGGCAGCACTCATACGTCTATTTCCCAAAGACAACCTCTGGATATGGTGCTGAGCATGTGCACTCAACTTCTTTGGTCATCATGACAAGGCCTGTTCTGAGAGGAACCTGTCCTGTTAAACCGCTGTATGGTCTTGGCCACCGTGCTGCAGCTCAGTTTTAGGGTCTTGGCAATCTTCTAATAGCCTAGGCCATCTTTACGTAGCGCAACAATTCTTTTTTTCAGATCCTTCAGAGTTCTTTGCCATGAGGTGCCATTTTGAACTTCCAGGGACCAGTATGAGAGGGTGAGAGTGATAACACCAAATTTAGAAGCCCCACACCATATAGTGAGATAACTGTACTGTTTAGTTTCACACCGGACTTGTTTTCTGTTTTGTTTGTTTTTTAACCTGCAAACTTTTACCAACAAACCTGGCAAGCCGCCAGATTTGAAAGAAAGTTGCCTGTACGCTGACTATTTTCCTGTGGAAAGATGACTACCATGAGCTAATCTCGATTTAGTGGGCATCTTCTCAAAATGGAGGAGATGCTGAAGGCCTTGCTACAAGCAACTGCGGCCCAGTGGGAAACCAACCTCCAAGTCGCACAAGCCGCCACAGCATAGTGGGAGGAAAGTCGTCAAGTTGCTGCAGCACAGCGGTAGGAGAATCGCCAACAGCATGAGGCTTAGCGGGATTAGAGTTGCCAGGCCATCTCAGCACAACAAGTGGCTCAACAGAAGATGAACCGACAGTTTGAGGAGGTCCTGCTGGAATTAAAAAAGTCACCCGCACCTCCAGTGACAGTGGAACCAAAGTTGGTACGCGCCTCTTACCACATGCAGAAGATGACACCTGCGGATTACTTGGAGGCATATCCCACGACTTTTGCAAGAGTTGCTCTTCGTGAAGGATGGCCAAAAGATCAGTGGGTGGGACTATTAGCACCATTCTTGACTGGTGAACCACAAATAGCCTACTTTGATCTGGAACAAAATAAGACCCAGGACTACGAGACCCTAAAGGCAGAGATATTCGCACACCTAGGGGTCCCCATTGCAGTCTGGGCCCAACGGGTGCATCAGTGGACCTACCACACTGACAAGCCACCCCACTCGCAGATGTTCAACCTGGTCCACCTCACCAGGAAGTGGCTACAACTGGAGACATTGCCAGCTCCCCAGATTGTGGAGCCCGTGGTCATGGACCGCTATCTACGTGCGCTCCCAGCTGCTTTGAGGAAATGGGTCAGTCATGGGGACCCAAAACTGCCAACTAACTTGTGGATCTCGTGGAGAGATACAGTACTGCTGGGGACTTGTTGCATGCATCTGCGCCCCACGCCAATGTATCTAGGTGTGAAAGATCACCCGGCAGACCTGGTAAGATTGTTCCAGGGTTCAGGGGCATGGGGAAATTTGATAAGACTGCTACGGCTAAAGAAACTGTGGGCTCTAGACCTGGAGACTGGCCAAAGAAGCCAGGAAGGTCTTGGGGACCCTGGAGAGAACTGGGTATAGAGCACATACAGTGCTACCGATGCCATGCATTGGGTCATATTTCTGCCAATTGTCCTCTGAATGATGAACCCATGCAATGCGTTTATACTTATGTGAATAAATGCCTTTCTCTTTTTGCACAGGTTCAGCGTCATGTTCAAGTCTCATGGAGAAGCGAATGTGTGTGATTTTTGTTGATGGAAAGCCAGTCACCGCACTGCTTGACTCTGGTAGTGTGGTAACATTGGTAAAAAGCAACTGTGTAAATCCTGCCAGGTTACATCCTAGCACTGTCTGGGTCATTTGCTTCTATGGGGACACTCGTGACTACTAAATGGCGGTGGTTGAGATTGACACCCCTTGGGGCAGTGTGACTCATTCAGTGGGGGTGGTACCTTCACTGCTTTATGACGCTCTAGTGGGCAGGGATTTTCACAATTTTTGGATGTTATGGGAAGGCACAAAGAGTCTGGAGGATAGAGCTCCCCCTGCTGTGGAAGCACAAGAACTTTCACCAGACCCTTTTTGCCAAATGGAAGGGGAGACTGGTGGCAGGACCAAGGAGGGAGAAGACTCTCTTCCTTTTCCTGTACTGGCTAGGGAGCCAGAGGAGCTGGAAGATAGCTCCCAGCTGGAGGCTAATGACCTAGAAAATGTCTCTGACCCTGACTGTGAGAGTGAACAGAATGCAGTACCTGACTTAGAGGTCCGGAGAGAGGACTTCTGTACAGAGCAACTATGGGATGTCACTCTCCTTAGAGCCAGAGAAAGTGTTAAGGTGATGGATGAGGAACCCGTGGACCCTAATTGGGGGTGTCTTTTCCTTACATGGCTCTTAAAGTAGTTTGATGTATCAGGTAGTGGAACGAGGGGAGAACGAGGTGGAACAGCTAGTGGTTTCCAAACCCTTTCACAAGATGGTGCTAGATCTAGCAAATGAACATGTAATGGGGGACATCTGGGTATGGATAAGACCAGGGAGAGAATAATCTTCTGACCTGGGTTGCATGCAAATGTCAGAGAGTATTGTGAATCCTACCCTGAGCGTCAACTCTCTGCACCATCACCCCATTTTCTTAGTCCACTTGTTTTACTGCCCATAATTGAAGTGCCTTTCAAAAGAATTGGCATGGACTTTGTGGGACCCATAGTAGAGTCTGCCCGGGGACACCAGCACATCCTGGTAATACTAGATTATGCGACCCGCTATCCAGAAGCCATACCCTTGCGGAACACCCCCGATAAGACTATCGCCAGGGAGTTGGTCCAGGTGTTCAGTTAGGTTGGGATCCCTAAAGAGGTCTTAATGGATCAGGGCACCCTGTTTATGTCCCGTGTAACCAAGGAATTGTGCAGGTTCTATAAAATTTTCCATCTCCGTACCTTGGTCTACCACCCCCAAACGGATGGACTTGTGGATAGGTTTAAAAAAACACTCAAAAGCATGTTGAACAAGGTAGTGGAAAAAGATGGGAGAGATTAGGATATGTTGCTGCCGTATCTCATGTTTGCCATACGAGAGATTCCGCAAGCATCTACCGGGTATTCCCCCTTTCAACTCTTGTATGGTAGACATCCCAGGGGGCTGCTAGATGTCGCAAAAGAGACGTGAGAAGGAGAGGCCACCCCATATGGGAACGTCATTGAGCATATTTCCTTGATGCAGGATCGAATCTCAGCAGTTCTGCCCCTGGTGTGAGAACATATGGAACAAGCCCAGGAAGCCCAGAGAAGAGTTTATAATCAGGCTGCCAAAACCTGGACTTTCAACACTGGAGACAGAGTGCTGGTGCTAGTCCCCATGGTTGAAAGTAAATTCCTAGCAAAGTGGCAGGATCCCTTTGAGATTAGGGAAAGAGTAGGGGAAGTGAACTACAAAGTTTACCAGCCAGGGAAAAGGAAACTCGAGCAAATTTACCATGTGAATCTGTTAAAACCGTTAGAAGGCAGAGAGACTTTATTGGCAGTGCCCACACCTCAAGAGGACAGGCTATCCATGACTCCGGACGTCCCCATAACTGAGTCCTTGTCACTGACGCAACAAAATGATGTTAAGGAATTTTTCTGTAAAAATAGAGATTTTTTCTCTCCCCTACCCGGACTGACCGCCGTACTACAACATGACATAATTACGGAACCAGGGGTAGGCATAAATGTAAAACCCTACCAAATACCTGAGGCTAGATGGGAGGCGATGACGAAGGAAATGAAAACCACGTTGGAGTTAGACGTGATAGAGGAGTCCCACAATGCTTGGTCGAGCCCTATAGTGCTGGTCCCAAAGCCAGATGGCTAGATCGGGTTCTGTAATGATTTCAGGAAACTGAATAACGTGTCTAAGTTTGACGTATACCTGATGCCGCAAGTCAACGAACTTGTGGACAGGTTGGGAGGTGCCGATACATAACACTAGACCTAACTAAGGCCTACTTGCAGATTCCCCTTAACGGAATCAGCAAAGGAGTACAAGCAGTGGTAGATTCTCTTAGGGTAGCAGGCTTAACAGTCAACCCAAAAAAAATGTGCCATAGGCCTGGAGGAGGCCAAATACCTTGGGTATGTTATTGGTCAGGGACTGATCAAGCGCCAGACCAATAAGATTGAGGCAATTCAAAAGTTGCCCCAACAGGTGAATAAAAACACGTTTATGCCTTCCTGGGGATCACAGGGTATTACAGGCGGTTCATACCCAACTTTGCCACCATTGCCGTCCCTCTGACCTATCTGACGAAGGGGAGAGGGTCGGGCATGGTTAAGTGGAATCCTGAAGCCAAGAAGGAATTCCAGAAGTTGAAACAGGCCCTTTGTGTACAACTGGTGCTTGTGACCCCGGACTTCACAAACGAGTTTGTTGTACAGATGGACGCCTCTGAGGTGGGACTAGGTGCTGTTCTGTCCCAGATCAGAGATGTTGGGGAGCACCCGGCTGTCTACTTAAGCAGGAAGCTTAATAGGCATGAGAGGAACTATGCCATTCTGGAAAAGAAGTGCCTGGCTATCAAGTGGGCCTTAGAGGCACTGAAGTACTACTTCTTAGGAAGGTTGTTTAGGCTAGTGACCGACCATGTCCCCCTGAAGTGTATGTGTGACA
>BLSH010262986.1:70714-81037 GCA_018402905.1 Glandirana rugosa
CAACCAAAATCTTACTATTTGAGAGGGAGTCTCGTGGTTGTCCTTGGACCGGGATTACGTCATGATCTACCAAAATCTTGTTATTAGAGAGGGAGTCTCGTGGTTGTCCTTGGACCGGGATTACGTCATCATCTACAAAAATCTTGCTATCAGAGAGGGAGTCTCGTGGTTGTCCTTGGACCGGGATCAATCATCTACTACTGCATTAGGGCCAGGTTCCTGTTGGTGCTCTGAGGGAGAGTTTATCATTCTAAAACCAACTACTACTGCATTAAGGCCATGTTCCTGTTGGTGCTCTGAGGGAGAGTTTATCATTCTAAAACAAACTACTACTGCATTAGGGCCATGTTCCTGTTGGTGCTCTGAGGGAGAGGTTATCGTTCTAAAACTAACTACTACTGCATTTGGTCCAGGTTCCTGTTGGTGCTCTGAGGGAGAGTTTATCATTCTAAAACCAACTACTACTGCATTAGGGAGAGGTTCCTGTTGGTGCTCTGAGGGAGAGATTATTGTTTTAAAACCATCTACTACTGCATTAGGGCCAGGTTCCTGTTGGTGCTCTGAGGGAGAGTTTATCGTTCTAAATCCAACCACTACTGCATTAGGGAGAGGTTCCTGCTGGTGCTCTGAGGGAGAGTTTACCATTATAAAGCCATCTCCTACTGCATTAGGGAGAGGTTCCCGTTGGTACTCTAAGGGAGAGTTTATCGTTCTAAAACCATCTACTACTGCATTAGGGCCAGTTTCCTGTCGGTGCTCTGAGGTAGAGATCATTGTTCTAAAACCATCTACTACTGCATTAATGCCAGGTTCCTGTTGGTGCTCTTAAGGAGAGTTTATCGTTCCAAAGCCATCCAATACTGGATTAGGAAGAGGTTCCTGTTGTTGCTCTGAAGGAGAGCTTATCGTTCTAAAACCAACTACTACTGCATTAGGTCCAGGTTACTGTTGGTGCTCTGAGGGAGAGGTTATCGTTCTAAAACAAACTACTACTGCATTTGGTCCAGGTTCCTGTTGGTGCTCTGAGGGAGAGTTTATCATTCTAAAACCTACTACTACTGTATTAGGGCCAGGTTCCTGTTGGTGCTCTGAGGGAGAGATTATCGTTCTAAAACCATCTACTACTACATTAGTCCCAGGGTCCTGTTGGTGGTCTGAGGGAGAGTTTATCGTTCTAAAACCATCCACTACTGCATTAGGGCCAGGTTCCTGTTGGTGCTCTAAGGGAGAGTTTATCGTTCTAAAACCATCCACTACTGCATTAGGGAGAGGTTCCTGTTGGTGCTCTGAGGGAGAGTTTATTTTTCTAAAACCAACTACTGCTGCATTAGGGCCAGGTTCCTGTTGGTGCTCTGAGGGAAAGATTATCGTTCTAAAACCAACCACTACTGCATTAGGGCCAGGTTCCTGTTGGTGCTCTGAGGGAGAGATTATCGTTCTAAAACCATCCACTACTGCATTAGTGTTATTAAAAGATTGGCCTGGTGAAGTCAGGCCATGTTCTGGACTTTTTTGCCGAGTTTTGCCATTTACCCAACGGCTCTATTTAAGCTCCCTGCAGGTACTGTCTGTTCTACAGCTTCTGAGTACCTGTGAGCTTCAGCTCTCCTGCCTGAAAACCTGCTTCCTGTGTTGTTCCTGTGTACCGACCCGGCTTGTCCCGACCTGCTCCCTATCTGCCTGCACCGACCCCCGCTATCCATGACCATCCGCTTGTCTGACCCCTCTGTACCTTTGCCGCCAGCCCGTGAACGAACCCAGCTTGGACTTTGACTATTCTTCTGCCTGCCCCTTTTGTGCCTCTCTGACCCAGCCTGCACGACCATTCTTCTGTCTGCACGACCATCTGGAGCCTCACATCAACACCAATGACCATCCAGCCCTCGTGCCATCCCGCACTCTGGGACTTCCTGTCTATACTACCAGGGGTCCCCGAATCGGGTGTGTAAGAGTGGTTGTTCCCTGCTAAGACAGACTTCACCGCCAGGACCGTGACAGTAACGGACAGCCATGTCCAAGTCTGCACAGGGAACACCCTCTGCCATGGATGAGCTGTGCGTCCACTTGGCCGGGCTCACACAAGCCGTCAAGAACTTGCAGGACGGCTACACCCAGCTGCAGGAACAGGTGCGTGAGCTCTCCACGCCATCTGCATCCGGAAGCGGAGCGGCAGCAGGTCGCACCATTGTGGCTCTGCCATCAGAGCCTAAGGTCCCCTTACCTGACAAGTTTGCAGGGGACCGAAGCAAGTTCCGGGCCTTCCGCAGCTCCTGCGAGTTGAATTTTGGTCTACAGCCCCGCACCTTTTCCTTGGAAGCCACCAAGGTGGGCCTGGTGATCTCCCTGTTGCAAGGAGAACCACAGACATGGGCCCATTGACTCTGGGAACAGTGGGCACCTTAAGTGACCACCCTACAGGGGTTCTTTGACACCATGGCCAAACTGTACCAGGACCCCCACCTTGCAGCTGCTGCAGAAGCCACCCTGCATACCCTGCAGCAGGGTCGGCGTGCCGCAGAGGACTATGTGGCTGAGTTCCGGTGCTGGAGTGCTGACACCGCCTGGAACGATGCAGCACTCAGCTACCAGTTCTGCCTAGGGCTCTCCGAGCCATTGAAAGATGAACTTGCCCGTGTCGGGGTGCCCGGCATCCTGGAATCATTAATTAACCTGGCCATTCAATTTGACCGGAGGCTCAGGGAACGCCGAGCCGAGCGGTTTACTGGCACACCCGTGGGGCCCCGTCTAACCTGGATGATGCCTCGGGTCCCCAGCCATGTGACTCCTGTACCCGCGCCACCCGCGCCAACAGGGGGATCAGAACCCATGCAGATTGGCCTCCTACGCCCATCTCTCACTCCTGAGGAAAGACAAAGGCGCCGGGCGCTCAGCCTGTGCCTCTACTACAGTGAACCCGGACACATGGTGAGGATTTGCCCTGCCAAAGCCGGTAAGTGGCGGCTCCAGACAAGATTGGAAACTGCATCTGCCAACCACAATTCATCTCACCTGACTTTCCTTGTCTCTTTACAGTTGCCCGGGGGGAGCGTCCAAGTCCCCGCAATTATTGATTCAGGGGCGTGTAGTTGCTTTGTGGACCAAGACTTTGCTACACTACACCAGGTGCCTCTGCTTCCCAAAGCCCATAGGCTGACTATTCGTTTGGCCGACGGAACGGCCATCAAATCAGGCCAGGTAACAATGGAGACCCAACCAATTCCCATATCCACCGCCGGAGGGCACCAGGAACTTCTGACTCTTGACGTCATAGCGTCACCCCTGTTCCCCATCATCCTGGGGTTGCCTTGGCTCCGGGCACATAGCCCCAGCATAGACTGGTCCTCCGGACTTATTCAGTTCCCCTCTCCGTACTGTGGCCAACACTGCCTGCTTCCCGTCCGGAACATAGGTTCCGCTCTTCTTAGTTTGGACTCTGAGCTAGATCCTGAAACCTGCAAGGCAGTACCTCCAGTGTACCACCAATACCTGGATGTCTTCAGTAAGAAGGGGGCAGACCAACTCCCTCCACACAGACCCTATGATTGCCCCATAGAGTTGCTGCCGGGCACGGAGGTACCCT
This sequence comes from Glandirana rugosa, assembly GCA_018402905.1. Taxonomy (NCBI): domain Eukaryota; kingdom Metazoa; phylum Chordata; class Amphibia; order Anura; family Ranidae; genus Glandirana; species Glandirana rugosa. Next base: position 74,295 of record BLSH010262986.1, read on the forward strand.
TTGGGCGCATCTACCCACTATCTGAACCAGAATTGGCTGCTCTCAAAACATACCTGGAAGACAACTTGGCCAAGGGATTCATCAGACCTTCTACCTCTCCCGCTGGGGCTGGCATTTTCTTTGTTGAGAAGAAAAACCACTCCCTTCGCCCCTATATAGATTATCGTGAGCTGAACCGGATCATTGTCAAAAACCGATATCCTCTCCTGCTTGTTCCGGAGCTCTTCCAAAGGCTTGGGTTGGCCTCCATGTTTACTAAGCTCGATCTCAGTGGAGCTTACAATCTCATCCGCATCAGAGAGGGAGATGAGTGGAAGACTGCCTTCCGGACTAGTTTCGGACATTACGAATATCTTGTTATGGCTTTAGGGCTCTGCAACACCCCTGCTACATTCCAGCACCTGCTTAATGATATCTTCCGGGACTACTTAGATGTCTTTGTCATAATATATCTGGATGACATCCTGATTTTCTTTCCTTCCTTGGAAGAGCATCGGAAGCATGTGGGCTGTGTTCTGAGCCGCTTGCGGCAGCATAGGCTATACGCCAAGGTGGAGAAATGTGCCTTCGAGTGCTCCACCATCCTATTCCTAGGGCTGATTCTCTCTGTCTCAGGGGTTACCATGGATCCAAATAAAGTGACCGCGATCCTGGACTGGCCAGCACCTGTGGATAAAAAAGGGGTCCAACTGTTCGTTGTGTTTGCAAACTTTTATAGGAAATTTATAAAGGGATTCTCGGCAATCATTGCACCTATCACCTGTCTCACTAAGCAAGGGCAACGGTTCCAGTGGTCATCTGAGGCTCAGGATGCCTTTCAGGCTTTAAAGGGACTGTTTACCTCTGCACCTATCTTGCAACACCTGGATGCCATGTTGCCCTATGTATTGGAAGTGGATGCCTCAGAGACGGCGGTGGGAGCGGTCCTATCTCAGAGACGGGGAGCAAGGGCACTTCTTCATCCGGTAGCCTTCTTCTCCCGCAAGCTCACTGCCCCAGAAAGGAACTATGACGTCAGTGACAGGGAGATTCTGGCCATTAAGTCTGCGCTGGAGGAATGGCGCTATCTGTTGGAGGGAGCCCAGCACCCCATTCTGATATATACGGACCATAAGAACCTGGAGTATCTCCGCACCGCCAAGAGACTCTGACCTCGCCAGGCCTGCTGGGCACTCTTTTGCTCTCGGTTTCAGTTCCATCTGACGTACCGCCCTGGGGCAAAGAACAGTAAACCGGTTGCCTTGTCCCATATGTGCTCGGAACCCGGAGCACCTACCCCTCCGGACACCATTCTTCTGCCCAGGAACTTCTTATTTACACAGGATGACTTGCTCTCGCAAATCCGAAGAATCTCTGTCTGCTCACCTGCACCCCCAGCCCAAGGACTCACCTGGAAAGATGGTCTCTGGTGGCATCACAATGAGATTTACGTCCCTCTCGAGCTACATCCTGCTGTCCTCAGGGTCCATCATGACCACAAACTAGCCGGTCATTTCGGCTCCCGGAAAACTACAGAGCTGATTATGTGCTCATTCTGGTGGCCACAGCTTTCAGAAGATTGTCTAGCTTATGTCCGCTCCTGTGCTACCTGTGCCAGAAGCAAATCTGACAAAACCAGAGCCTGGGGCCTCCTGAAACCTCTCCCTATCCCAGACCGACCATGGTCCAAGATCTCCATGGACTTCATTGTGGAGTTGCCCCCTGCTAAAGGATACACAGCCATCTTTGTGGTGGTTGACAGACTGAAGAAGATGGCTCACTTTCTCCCTATGAAGGGCACACCCACAGCAAAAGAGACATCAGAAGTCTTTATGAGAGAGATCATCCGGCTGCATGGTCTGCCTGTAAACATAGTGTCTGACCGGGGGGTGCAGTTCACCTCTCAGTTCTGGAGGGCCCTCTGCACTACCCTTGAAATTGATTTGTCGTTTTCCACCGCCTACCACCCCCAGACCAATGGCCAGACCGAAAGGACAAACCAGACGTTTGAGCAATACCTCCGCTGCTTCTCCACCTACTCTCAGGATGACTGGAGCATGCTGCTACCCCTGGCGGAGTTTGCCTACAATAATTCGGTGCACTCCGCCACCAAACAGACCCCCTTTTGGGCTAACTATGGGTTCCACCCCACCGTTCTCCCGAGCCTGGCAATGGAAACCGCGGTACCAGCAGCACATGCCTCTGCACAATTTGTTCAGGCCAATTAGAAGCTCTTGTAGGACACCCTGTCCCGGACTCAAGAGGCCACCAAAGCTGCCTTTGACAAGAAAAAACGGGGTGAGCTTAACCTCCAGCCCGGTGACAAGGCCTGGCTCTCACCCAAGAATCTGAGGCTTGCTTGACCATCTAAAAAGCTGGGCACTCGTTTCATACGTCCTTTCCCAGTTGGCAGGAAAATCAACCAGGTCTCTTTTGAGTTGGAGCTCCCCCCCTTACGGATACAACCGGTATTCCATGTTTCCTTGCTGAAGCCAGTGACCCCGGACCCTTTTCCAGGTAGAGCGGTAGCTCCCCCGGCCCCCGTCCTGATTGATGGAGCGGAGGAGTTTGAGGTGGAGTCAATACTGGACTGCAGAAGAAGGGGTGGCGGGGTCCAGTATTTCTAGTCAATTATCCACTACTGCATTAGGGAGAGGTTCCTGTTGGTGCTCTAAAGGAATACTTTATTTTTCTAAGGACAACTACTACTGCATTAGGGCCAGGTTCCTGTTGGTGCTCTGAGGGAGAGTTTATCGTTCTAAAACCATCCATTACTGCATTAGGGAGAGTTTCCTGTTGGTGCTCTAAAGGAATAGTTTATTTTTCTAAAACCAACTACTACTGCATTAGGGCCAGGTTCTTGTTGGTGCTCTGAGGAAGAGTTTATCGTTCTAAAATCATCTACTACTGCATTAGGGCCAGATTCCTGTTGATGCTCTGAGGAAGAGTTTATCGTTCTAAAATCATCTACTACTGCATTAGGGCCAGATTCCTGTTGGTGCTCTGAGGTTGAGATTATCGTTCTAAAACCATGTACTACTGCATTAGCGCCAGGTTTCTGTTGGTGCTGTGAGGGAGAGATTATCATTCTAAAACCATCCACTACTGCATTAGGGAGAGGTTCCTGTTGGTGCTCTGAGGGAGAGTTTATCGTTCTAAAACCAACCACTACTGCATTAGGGCCAGGTTCCTGTTGGTGCTCTGAGGTAGAAATTATCGTTCTAAAACCATCTACTACTGCATTAGGGCCAGGTTCCTGTTGGTGCTCTGAGGGAGAGTTTATCGTTCTAAAACCATCCACTACTGCATTAGGGAGAGGTTCCTATGGGTGCTCTGAGGGAGAATTTATCGTTATAAAGCCATCTCCTACTGCATTAGGGCCAGGTTCCTGTTGGTGGTCTGAGGGAGATTTTAGCGTTCTAAAACCAACTACTACTGCATTAGGGCCAGGTTCCTGTTGGTGCTCTGAGGGAGAGATCATCGTTCTTAAACCATTCACTACTGCATTAGGGAGATATTCATGTTGGTGCTCTGATGGAGAATTTATCATTATAAAGCCATCTTTTACTGCATTAGGGAGAGGTTCCTGTTGGTGCTCTGAGGGAGAGTTTATCGTTCTAAAACCAACCACTACTGCATTAGGGCCAGGTTCCTGTTGGTGCTCTGAGGTAGAAATTATCGTTCTAAAACCATCTACTACTGCATTAGGGCCAGGTTCCTGTTGGTGCTCTGAGGGAGAGTTTATCGTTCTAAAACCATCCACTACTGCATTAGGGAGAGGTTCCTATGGGTGCTCTGAGGGAGAATTTATCGTTTTAAAGCCATCTCCTACTGCATTAGGGCCAGGTTCCTGTTGGTGGTCTGAGGGAGATTTTAGCGTTCTAAAACCAACTACTACTGCATTAGGGCCAGGTTCCTGTTGGTGCTCTGAGGGAGAGATCATCGTTCTTAAACCATTCACTACTGCATTAGGGAGATATTCATGTTGGTGCTCTGATGGAGAATTTATCATTATAAAGCCATCTCCTACTGCATTAGGGAGAGGTTCCTGTTGGTGCTCTGAGGGAGAGTTTATCGTTCTAAAACCATCCACTACTGCATTAGGGAGAGGTTCCTGTTGGTGCTCTGAGGGAGAGTTTATTGTTCTTAAACCATCTACTACTGCATTAGGGCCAGGTTCCTGTTGGTGCTCTGATGGAGAGATCATTCTAAAACCATTTACTACAGCATTAGGGCCAGGTTCCTGTTGGTGCTCTGAGGGAGAGTTTATTGTTCTAAAACCAACTACTACTGCATTAGGGCCAGGTTCCTGTTGGTGCTCTGAGGGAGAGTTTATTGTTCTAAAACCAGCTACTACTGCATTAGGGCCAGGTTCCTGCTGGTGCTCTGAGGGAGAGTTTATCGTTCTAAAACCAACTACTACTGCATTAGGGCCAGGTTCCTGTAGGTGCTCTGAGGGAGAGATTATCATTCTAAAACCAACTACTACTGCATTAGGGCCAGGTTCCTGTTGGTGCTCTGAGGGAGAGATTATCATTCTAAAACCATTACTACTGCATTAGGGCCAGGTTACTGTTGGTGCTCTGAGGGAGAGTTTATCGTTCTAAAACCATCCATTACTGCATTAGGGAGAGTTTCCTGTTGGTGCTCTAAAGGAATAGTTTATTTTTCTAAAACCAACTACTACTGCATTAGAGCCAGGTTCCTGTTGGTGCTCTGAGGTAGAGTTTATCGTTCTAAAATCATCTACTACTGCATTAGGGTCAGATTCCTGTTGGTGCTCTGAGGAAGAGTTTATCGTTCTAAAATCATCTACTACTGCATTAGGGCCAGATTCCTGTTGGTGCTCTGAGGTAGAGATTATCGTACTAAAACCATCTACTACTGCATTAGCGCCAGGTTCCTGTTGGTGCTGTGAGGGAGAGATTATTATTCTAAAACCATCCACTACTGCATTAGGGAGAGGTTCCTGTTGGTGCTCTGAGGGAGAGATTATTGTTCTAAAACCATCTTCTACTGCATTAGGGAGAGGTTCCTGTTGGTGCTCTGAGGGAGAGTTTATCGTTCTAAAAACATCCACTACAGCATTAGGGAGAGGTTCCTGTTGGTGCTCAGAGGGAGAGCTTATCATTATAAAGCCATCTCCTACTGCATTAGGGACAGGTTCCTGTTGGTGCTCTGAGGGAGAGTTTATCGTTATAAAGCCATCTCCTACTGCATTAGGGAGAGGTTCCTGTTGGTGCTGTGAGGGGGAGATTATTGTTCTAAAATCATCTCATACTGCAGTAGGGACAGGTTCCTGTCGGTGCTCTGAAAAACAGATTATCGTTCTAAAATCATCTCATAATTGTGTAGGGAGAGGTTCCTGTTGCTGGTGTGAGCGGTGCATTTCCTGCACAAAAATAAAAAGTGCATCTACAATTTTCTTTTTTTTTTTTAAATAATAATAATAATTTATTATTCTTTTTTTTGTATTGATAAATAGTGCTACATAGTACATTTGTGTCCATAATGAGGAGAGCGTCAAATAAGGGATGTGGTGGTGGTCGTGAAGCTGCTGATGCTTCTGGTGTTGGTGGTGTTGCTGAAGCTCCTGTTGCAAGGAGAGGACATGGGCCAGTAAGCACGGGCAGGGATGCTATATCTCGCTAACTGCACACTGGGCAAATGTAGTGTCGGGTGGTCCTGAGACGACTAGCCGTTTGGCGCATGTCCTTCCGCCACCGAGGATTGCAGGGCACAGACACTGTAGAAAAGTTTTTTTGATATGAAAAAAAAATCCAAAGTTTTAGCCTGGCAGCACAAACATGATGACCCACACCACAGTGTTTTCTCCAGTTGTGCTAATGACAGTTCTGTGGCTGACTGCTGAATGTCAATTACATATGCAGCAATAGCCCAAGCTTGCTTCCTAAAAGAATTGTGTATTTTTAATATTGTCATTTAAGTCCTATTTATAGACCTGCTGAATGGATTTTTTTACTTTGCATTGTTGCATGTCCCCTATGGCAGTGATCCATGCCCTTATTTCCAAAAGCTTGTAAATTGGCCTTGAAAAGGCCCTAAAGAAAAATTACAAGATTCAGCTCACATAGACTTCAATGGTGTTCAGGCAGTATGTGTGTGGATTTTTGTTAAATGTTCTTCAAACAACCAGAAAACCAAACATTGGTTCTCTCACCTCTAGAGTTGAGCGAACCCGGACTGTAAAGTTCGGGTCCGTACCGAACTTTGGGGTGTCCGGGACCCGGACCCGGACCCGAACTTTTCAAAAAAAGTCCGGGTTCGGGTCCGGGGTTCTGGTAATTTTAATGAAAAATTAGAAAAATGCTGTAAAAAAGCCCAGGAAGGTCCTAGAGGTCTGCAAAAAGAAGGAACATGTGGGTAAGGGTGGGACAAGTGCCCTACAAAGAAATGGGGACAGTGAAATAACTTTAAATATTTTTAAAAAAATAAAAACATAAAAATGCAAAAATGGAGATCATCTTCAAAATGGGTTTGAAAAGTATTAATTAACATTAGAGGCCATAGAACTGTTCTAAAATCATCTTCAAACTGTGTCAAAAAAGTATAAATAAGCCGGAAGTACCCATATCACTGTTCTGCAAAATGTGTGTATCACTTTAAATCAAACCGGAAATAAGTGAACATCTCTTCTGCACAAGTATTTCAAGTCTGTGTGTCACTTTAAATCAAACCGGAAATCATTCAACAGCTTTTATACACATTTTTTTTTAAAATGTGTGTATCACTTTAAATGAAAC
>BLSH010262986.1:82235-99059 GCA_018402905.1 Glandirana rugosa
GTAAGTTCATGTGTAGTTCGCAGGAATTTCACGTACATTTGTACGTCGGTTTTGGGCATCAAAACACGTCGAAGACCACACTTACCCGGGTTTGTGAATTTATTTAATATAATATCAGGGGTCTTCATTTAGATTAAAGTAAGTACCGTGGTTCACTAAATAGGTAGTTAGTTCAGTAGGTTGATACATTTAGGTCACAGTCAATACTACTGGGTAGTGAACGTCTAGACGTGTGTTACTTTAAGACTACGGTTTAACGTGAGATCTATGTGTTATATCGGTAAGGGTAACGGTATAACCGAAAGATTAGGTCCGGGACAAAGTTCGGGTTCTGTCCGGACCCGAACCCGGACTTTGACCCGAAGTTCGGCCGAACCAGCAGAACCCGGACTTCTAGAAGTTCGCTCAACTCTACTCACCTCTGATCATCAGGGTAACATTAGAAAGCCAATATGGCAATGGGAATGGCTATATTGTGTATCTAGAGTGCAATTTGGCATCAGAATTTCATTGTGTGCAGATCTGCAAGTGATGGGTCATCATAACTGACACTGGATTTACATAGTTGGATGACTTGATTGATGGATAAATCACTTGGTGCCATGAATGAAATTAGATTTACTTCTGGGGACTATAATATAATTTATTTAAGTGTTTGGGCCCATTCACACCAGAAGCTGCACAAAACTACGGGTTTTGGCTGCATGTTTACATGCACTTTAAGGACGCTTGATGTGTACTTGAATGTGTTTTGCACTGCATTTGCAGTGCATTTTTTGTACATTTTTAGGCTTCGTTTTTTTGGCTTAAAGGGGCACAGTGCAGTACATCTTGAAGCACGTTTGTAGCACATTCCCTGCATTCACGGTGCGGAAAAATGCTGCGTGCACTATTTTTTTTTTTTTTTAACTGCACTGCACTGCAATGATGTGAACTGTGCCCATACGATGACCTTAATTTTGGGCTGTCTATGCAGTTGGATTGCATTTCAAGAGGCATCCAACTGCATACCACTGTTTTCGGTGTGAAAGGGACCTGTGTGTTTTATTTATTCAAAGATGTTTTCAATGTGTGTACTTTTTCCATTTGAACTTTTGTGTGAATAGGTAAGGAGTATTAGTGTACCCCTGTGCTAATTCTCCTGGGCTGTCCATTCTCACAGCGCTTTAGCTGCCCAGGGAGGGAGTGTGGTGGTGCCGCGAGCAGGGGGAAAGATCCCTGTTCAGTGCGGAACACATCTACATGTCAGCTGCATCCCATTGAACATACTGGGCTGGGAATTCACATTGCATTGCACAGAAAACACACACGTTTTCTGTGCAATGCAGAGTGCAAATGCACTGCACCTATCTGAACCGGACACATTGAAAACAATGTGTTTTCAAGTGTCCTGAGAATTGTATGCGATGTAAGCATAGCTGTGAACCCAGCCTGAACCTAGGTCAGATTGTTCATCATTACTGGTCTCCAAGGGAAGGGCTAAATTAGGGTTAATTTGGGAAAGCAGATACTTACCTTTCAGCCCTCCCTATTCTGTACAGGTGTGAGCTCAGAGAGTTTGAGGAAGTGATGGAGTAAGAAAGGAAGAAGGTTGATAGTCAGAATAAACTGGGATATACCTTGACATGTACATTTCTGTTGGAGCTTTCTTCCTACTTTGCACTGTGTGCTGAAGATAAGCTTATTGTTTTACCTCTTTGATGAAATTAAAAGCAATTTGTGTTTGTTTTCCAGAGAAATAAAATTAACTTTTGTTTTCACAAGACTATATATCTGATGAATTACTTTCCCCCAATTCACACATACTACATATGCCCTATTATGGTGGGGAGGCTTTCATTTTGGTGACAAAACATTGCCAAATTATAATTTAACAATGTAAATAGAATCCTATTTATTTTTAAGAGCTGCTCCCTTAATTATACGTGCATAATTACTGCTATGTGCATTTAATTAAGCACAGTGCGTGGCTTTTAACACAGTACTTGCTCTTGATTTTGTGCAATCAAACATTACAGATGTTCATATCAACTTTTCAGAACTGAATCTGCGATGTTTGGAACACATTTAGCATTTCCTGAATTTGTACTGCAATCCTACTGACTTGGTTTCTGGCAGGATCAACGAGCATTTTTTGTATTTATCAAACAGATATAACATAATGATTTCAATAATATGTTTATCATATAAGGGAGAAAATCAGTGAAGTTCATTGTTTGTTTGGGTTTCCATATACTTACACTATTATATGTCTAGATATATTGTGACATTTATGTCTCAATAACTTGTAGTTACAGATTTAGAAAAAAAAGGTGTTTTAGTGAAAATAAAAAGAACTTATCTATAATGGCCAAGTGGATTTAATTTATCTGCCCCCATGCCTACCATCCAGCATCATCCAGACAATTGCATAATCCCTCATTTTAGGAATTTGTCAAAATTGTTAGGTAGATATTTGGCATTAGAGTGGGTTTTTTCTAAGAGTACTTTCACACTGGGGGCGGTGGGGCATTAGTGGTAAATCCCCGATTTACCGCTGTTACAGTGGTGCTAAGGTGATGGGAGCGGTGTGCTTTTAACCCCCCACAAGGGGTTAAAACGGGGTTAAAAGTGCCCACTCTCCGCGCTTCCGAGGCGGTGTGCAGCCGCTTTAGAAACGCTACCCCATTGTTTTCAATGGGCAGGGGCAGTGGAGGAGCAGTATATTACCGCTCACTGTACCACTCCAAAGATGCAGCTTGCAGGACTTTTTGTAATGTCCTGCAAGTGCACCGCCCCAGTGTGAAAGCACTCCAGTTTTCACATTGGGGTGGATGGGGAGTGACTTTTTAGTTAAATAGTGCCTGTAAATCGCCTCAGTGTGAAAGGGGTCTTAGACCCCTTTCACACTGGGGTATTATTACAGCATTATAGTGCTAAAATTACCGCTCTAATAACGCTCAAAAAATAATATTTATCCATCCTAATGGATGCTTTCTCACTTAGGCGTTACGCTAGCGTGGCGTTGAAGAAAATCATGCAAACATGATTTTTCAGGAATATGGGGAACAGTAAAAATAGCGCTTGTCAACGCCTAGCCCCATAGAAATTAATGGGTAGCACTGTAAAAGTGCCAGAAAACCGTCCTGAAAGCTGTGGGGAGGGTCACATGACCGGACTGAAGCATAGCATAATGGGAAAGTGAAACCAGGAAATTCTGTGAGGTGTGGTAGGAGAGTGAGATAGATATACAGTGAGAAATTCACTGTGAGGAAAAAGACATGGATGCAGAAGATAATGAAGTAATGCAACCAGCAGAAGAGTTTGCCAGACCCTCTACATCCAGTGACACCCTAGAACCAGAGGAGTTCATAGATAGTGTGACAGCCGGCAGGTTAAGATGCCTGGTTGCATGCAGGATGGCAGGTACATCTGACCAAGATTCAAAGTATATACAGACTTATACCACTAGGGGGAGTGCTGGGTCTTGCAGGGGTAGAGGTAATGAGTCCAGCTGGGTTGAGCTGGCTCATTAAGACCTTTACATAAACTCCTAGCAAGCATAGGTGAGTGCTCCACCCTGAAACCAGGTTCTGTGTCATGTCAACAGACTGGGCAGGGTAACAGCTTGTCTGGCAAGAAGCCTGTGTGGCTGACTGTCTTCAGTGAGAGATAAGAGCTTTGTACAGCTGTAGGCTGTACCCAGCTGACAAACAGGGAAACCTATTGTGTAGTCAGTGGCCAAGTGGCCTAGGATTTATTTTGTTGTCTGTTTTTGTTTGGCTGTTTTTTTTCACGTTGTAACTAGTGAGAATAAACTACCTTTTTGTTTTCATCTGAAACTGCTCTCTTGCTGTGCCTAATCTGTGTAGTGAACCCTTCCAGGGGGTCAAACACACCCGTTGCCGAGCTAACCCCCTTACAATAACATAAGGGTACACCCTGAACTATGGGACATGAAAAACTCTATGTATGCTAATAGAAAATAAGAAAACACAGGCATGGACCAGAGTTGCTGAAAAGCACATCCCAAACTGGAGTGCTATTAGCAGGACTGAGAAAGCCATAAAAAGTGAGTATTCCCTAATCACAATAGTCCTAAACAACTAACCCTAATCCCAGTCCCACTAGTCCCTAACCACTAACCCTAACCCTTATGCCAGTCCCACTAGTCCTAATCCACTAACCCTAATCCCAGTCCCACTAGTCCTAAACCACTAACCCTAATCCCAGTCTTACTAGTCCCTAATCACTAACTCTAACCCTAATTCCAGGCCCTGTCACTGGACTCACCTCGATCCCCGAGTTCTTAAGACCACCGTTACTACTGGACATGACATGTGCAGGGCGGTGCTTCATCTACCAGTTAACCCGGCATCCTGCAGCTCATTGGTCCCTGGACCAACCAATGAGATGGTTTTCTCTCTTCATCGCTGGTGCAGACCTTTTTATGGGCAGTACAGCAGCCTGAGGGGCAGAGACTTAACCTGGTTCTCCCTTCGTGCAGCCCCGGATAAAGATGGGAGAGAGAGGTGCAACGTCCTAGCCCCACACTATTGGTCCCACACATCGCAGGCAGCGACATCATTCTTCCCGATGCTGACATCTCCCCTTTGTCCATCAGGCACATTAGGCAGCCGCAAGGCCCCTGTGAGCACGTGGCCTTAGGCAACTGCCTAATTTGACTAATTAAAGAGCCACCTCTGCTAATCATAATCACATTATTCCTCAACTTACATATTTCAAATGCATGCATTGTACTATATGTGATAAATAAAGACATAATAAAATTATGCTGGAAAATGTATGTTTATTTGACAATACGAGGTATGGTACAAACATTTGGCAAAAGTAATTGCACTACTTTCCTAACTAAATAGAACGGAAACATTCAAATAAAAGGTTACCTGACTATTTAGATATTAATGTGCATAAGCTTGTAGAACTAAATCATATCTCCTTGCCAACTCAATTCACCAGCAGGACTCAAAAAGTAGTCTGCTAAATGATCCCTGATTGTGAAACCCACAGTCAGACCCCATGCACACACAGATAATCAACTGGTTCCAAATTGTGGGACAATGTGTTCTTGAAAATAATGCCATCTTTTTCTCGAACCAGATTATGCAGCACACATGCAGCCTTTATAACTTTGCAGGCATTTTCAACCTTAAGGTTTATAGGTTTTTGGAAAACTTGCCATTTGTTTTCTAGGATTCCAAAAGAACATTCTATAAGCCTGCGTGCTCTACAGAGGCGATAATTATAGATTCACTTCCGGATGTCTAAATTTCTCTGCGAGTAAGGCTTCATTAAATGTTCGTTTATAGCAAAAGCATCATCAGCCACAAAAAAATAAGGCATATCTGGAATTTGTGTTCCAGGCAATGCCTGATTATCTGGCAAGTCAAGTCTGTTTTCAGCAAGACGCTGACCAAATTTTGAAATTTGCAAGACAGTGGAATTTGCACAACTTCCATAAGCTCCTACGACAACAAAGACTTATAGTCTGCATCGGCTACAGCCATCAATACAACAGAAAAATGCTGCTTGTAGTTGTAATAACGACTACCACTATGATGGGGTTTTATCAACCTAATGTGCTTCCTCTCAATAGCACCTAGGCAGTTCGGAAAGTTGGTCTTTATCCAGAAATGATTGGCAATTTCTTTCCATCTTTCTTTGTTTGGAACAGGCATCAATGTCGTGTGAAGTTTCCAGATTGCATCACAAGTTTCCTTTACAATATTACTTATAGTTGATATTCCCGTGTGAAATTCATATTGTAATGAAGTATAACTATTTCCTGTTGCAAGATACCTGTAAAATATAAATAACATGTTTGAGATCTCTTTTAGCTCGTCTTCTTAAAACAAGATGGAAAACAATGAAAGATAATTTCAGAAGAGAACTAAATAAACAGAAACAAAACAAGAGTGGTTCTGGAGGTGGGAAATCCAGCAGAATATAGTGCCATTTTGCAGTTCTTAAAGCCAGTTATGGACATGAGACCGTACGTATAGATAATTTGGAGAATATGTCTCCAAAAAAAAGGTGGTATATATAAATTTAACTAAGTCTCAATATCTAATTATAATTTTTTTGATTGCAGAACAGAAAGTAATATAAATTCTGAGACAGAGGAAGAGGTGAGTACACGTGAGGAGGTTGAAAAGGTCCGAGATTCACTTTTACTTTTTGAGGATGAGGAGATAGTACATTCACCAGAGCCAGAAAGACAAAACTCCGAAACAAGGCCCAGCAGGCAGACGAGTTTATCCAGGTGGTGAAAAAGCTAATTTCATCACAAGAAGAGGAGCTGGCAGAGATTGCCTCCTTCACCCCCAGCCTAAACCCTCTCATCGCTAAGGTTGATCCAGCTCACCAATGTGACCTGAGGGTCAAATGATCACGCTGGTCCAATTTTATGTAAATAAGCCTACTGCACCACCACCAATTGCACAAGCAAATGAGCACATGCATACATATGGGAGATATGGCTTTCCTGCAACACAGGGAGTCTATGAGCCAAGGAATATAATTAATCCCTCAACATCAAGTTCCAGCAATGTTATGCCACCTACACCTTATAGCAATATGTAGTACCAGGTAGGGCAATACAAAATGCAAACCTTCAGGCCCCATCCCCAACATCACCCTCCTCCCCCACGAGAAGAGGCACAACTTATCCAAAGTTCATATCACAACCTTTAATTTTGTGAAGCATTGTACATGTTGTATGAAAACATTATTGCACCAAAACCCTACAGTTCTGTGAAGGAATAAGCTATTTTTGTCTTTTTCTTAGTGATTGTTGCACTATATATGTGTTTCTATTGAGAATTACATCAATAGAGGTTATAAAGATTGTTTTCTATTGAAAATAAAGATCAATCTGTCTTATAAAGTGTTTACTTGATTACATAATGCACATGTTGTGCAATTTACTAAATAAAGATTTTTTTTCGCAAACATTGTTCTCATTGTTTTCATTATCAAGTTTAGAATAGTTATTGTGCGTGGATCAATAATTCCTTACTGGAGAGTAATGAGCAAACACTCACACGGTGAGACTGCAAGCCTGCAATTGGTATCTTGTCAAATCTGGGATCAACATTGCAAGTAGAATGTCAAATCTGTAATATAAAAAAATAGTGTATGAATAACTAGTAGTCCTGGGATTATGATTAGGTTAGTGGTTGGGGACTAGTGGGACTGGGATTAGGGTTAGTGGTTAGGGACTAGTGGGACTGGGATTAGGGTTAGTGGTTTAGGGGTAGTGGTTAGGGACTAGTGGGACTGGGATTAGGGTTAGTGGTTAGGGACTAATGGGACTGGGATTAGGGTTAGTGGTTAGGGACTAGTGGGATTGGGTTTAAGGATTGGTGGTTTGTTACTAGTGAAACTATTGGGACTGGGACGGTGTTACTTACGTTGACATGCTCATCCTTGTGTAGTTTCGGAACTTGTCAGGGTGCTCTCTCAGATCATTATACAACAACACAAATTGTCCCCTTTTTGAGTGCGTTTGTAGGATCGGATGTACCCAATAGTGACATTGCTGCCTAGGTGTGAGCATATTTTGCCAAAATAGCAGCACTAACATCAGCAGCAGTTCATAATACTCCATCTTGTCTCTTTTTTTTGTCTCCAGCAAGAGTTACCAGGAAGTAAACTGAATGTGATGTATGGTGGGTGGGCTTATTAGAACACTACAATGCTTTTAAAACGCCTTCAAAACGCTATTAGCGGTGTGCTATTTTAGCACTAGCGCGGCAATATCGCGGTAAAAACATGCAAATAATATTGAGCGCTGTATAGGCATTGGATAGGCGTTTTAATAACGTCCCAGTGTGAAAGGGGTCTTAGTGGTTTTTTTTGGTTCACTCATCCCTATTCACTTTAAGCATTATGCTTGCAGAAAAATAACCCTCAAGAAAGTTCAGTCCTATAGTGTTCTAGCTGTGACAGTCTAGTCAGCACAATCTGTTTTTTTTTCTTTGAAGTTGCCAGCACAAAGCTGTCAGTTTAAACATAAGCTGCAATTTTGAAGTATAATGGATGTTATTTTTTCTAAGCTTTATTACATTTCATTTTTTTTTTTTCATTTCTTCTTTTTCAATCAATGGCATGTCTAAAACTTCATAAACCGAGCTGATGAGGAGAAATATATTAATGGTACTTTGGCTAAACAAGTCCTGAAAACTTCTTTCAGTTTTTCACTCTGTTTTAATTTCTATTTAATTTTCCTTCCTGTGTCTGTATATGCTTTTTTCATAAGAATAGAGTAAAAATACAATTAGTTGAGGTCTTCAAACTCCATTCACACCTGAGCGTATCGATTTACTGATGCTTTTCGGGCATTTTTTCAAGATCTTTTTGCAGCTTTTTACAAGTCCTTTAAAGTGTTTTAGAAGTGTATTGCAAGCGTTTTACATCTTCAGGCATTTTTGTTTTAGCCAATAGAAAGCACGGGGCGAGGAAAGGGAATTAGGGGTGCAGAACTGCTATTTGAGCATTTTGCAAGTGTTTTACTGCTCAAGACAGGCGTTTCTATTGAAGTCTATGGGGCCAAAAATGCTTGTAATCTGCTAAAAAGAAGCTCATGTATTTTTTTAGAGCTTCAGGCATTTTGCTTCAGGTGACAGAACGCTCTTATGTGAACAGGAGACATTGCAATTAATGGGATTTGGCTTGTTGGGCGCTTTGGAGCTTCATAGCTGAGCATTTTACAAGCTGAAAAATGCTCAGGTGTCAATGGGGCCGAAAAAGCCCACACTGGTGATTGGGCTATTCTGACATTTCCCAAAAGAAGATCACAGTTGGTTAACATTGTTATCTGTAAAATAATGAAAGCCGCCTTCCTTACATTTGTCTTTTTTTGCATTTTATGAAAAAAACCCACATAAGCAGGATAATTGGTAAATCAGTATGCCAAATACAGTTTATGTCCTTAAATAACAATGTGACAATTATAGGTAGGCAATTAGATATTATTAGTTAGGTAGACAACTTAGTCAAGTGAACCTGTGTATGCTGACTTTGCTAAATTTATTGTGGACATCAAGGCTTCACTGACCTCTGGTCATGAAATCTTTGAACGCAGTTGATCTGTTTAGTATTTCCATAATCCAAAATTACAAAAATTTATTTTGGTGTATTTTTGCCTGCAATGACAGCTAACATAGAGAAATGTCTCATTTGTAGAAGTATGGATATTTGTACATGCGCCAACAATAATAACACAGCAAATTCATAGAGCTGTGAACAAGCCTAACATTTTTTTTGTTCTATCCTAAATGTAGGCTGCCCACACTGGAATGGATAACAGCTCAGAGATCAAAATTCCTTATTGACATGATATACATGATGCAGTCTGTCACTAGCATTACCTCAGCAGTTTTTGTATTTCTGAGCCCCCTAAAAACAATTGCCAGTGGTCCTGTTAGTAGAACCATTATTTCTCCATGTTTTTTTAGTTCTTTTTTTAGGTAAAATAATACAGCAGTGTTGTCAACCTTACAACACGATGAGCAAACTGGCCTGGGCTCTGTTGACAAGAGGATCCAAAAACTCAGCTTAAAATTTGTGAGTACAGAACACATAGTGCCTCAACCTTTTATGAAAATTATTGAAGCTGAAAAATCTGATGAAGTCACGTGACATAACGCGTAGGGCGACAGGAGAGGTGTAACACTAACCATAGGCAGACGAGATCAGCGCTCGTGGAGAGAGGAATGTTTCTGTTTATAAAAAGTGAGTGTCATTTTTATTTTGTTTTAAATAAACGCTTTTAAACGGTATTTGCACCAGGAGAGTATTTCTGCTTTTTACATATGCCCCTAAGACGGTTTCAATGACGTTTGCTGAGTGCACGGAGCTTACACATATAGAAAACGGAGCAGGAGGAGGGGAAAGGAGAAAGAGGACCCCTAGTGGTAGACCCTGATCCTTACCACACAAAGAAATCTTTATGTGCTATAGATCTAGCACATCTCAGGTGAGAGGCTAGAGCACTTAGAAGTGGCACCACAGAGGAAAGTCACTGGATATATATCTACCTACATCTAGGCACAGTAATATCATTCTGGTGAAGGCACAAGTACTGCTAGAAGAAAGTCACCGTTTGAACATTTTGCTCAACTTTTAATTTTATTTTTGACTGATGTTTGGCATACTTTGTTTTACCCACCTTGGGACCTAATAGATATTCACCCATGTGTCAAGCTAACTGTTTTGTTGAATTACTGTTGCACCTGTGAATCAAGCCTTGAGACATATAGTGGATGCATATTTATGTGTAAAATTATCCAATGTTTATATGTATTCAGTCAGGCTGACTGTCTTGTTTTATCACTGTGGCACCTGTGGATCCAGACTTGAGATACACAGTGGATACATATTCATGTGATAAGCTATTCAATGCTAGAGTGCACTCTGTATGTATGACACAAACTATCCGTACATGTTTCTAGGTGAGTCATACAGGAAACTATGCACTTTTGCAATTATATGTATTTAGCCCATGTAAAGGTGCCCAGCGTGGAGACACCATTTCTACCTGGTATTAGGGTACACAAGCACTATGCAAAATATGGACAATGACATCTGTCCACGTTTCCTAAAGAGGAGGTATAAGTACACAGGTATACAACAGCCATTTACACATATGTGTCCTCACATTAGAAAGTCACACTAAGAACGTTGGTTTATTTTGTCAGCGCTCCACTATTTACCCTGTATTAGCATTTTTTGATGTTATGGATTAAACATTCAATTGTGAGCAGCCGACATTATCAATCACTAGATATTGTTGGAGATAGAGTGGGAGCGCAGGAGTAAATACACCTATATACAGCAGTGTTGTCAACCTTACAACACAATGAACAAACTGACCTGGGCTCTTTTCACAAGAGGATCCATAAACTCAGCTTAACATTTGTGAGTACAGAACACATAGTGCCTCAACCTTTTATGAAAATTATTGAAGCTGAAAAATCTTGTAATTTTTTTTTTCCTGTAGCTTGGTGCTACCATGTGGGACAAGGTCCAATGCAGAATAATAATATTATATTATTATATTATAAAAATACCGTTCAGTGGGGAACTGGTATTGTAGTAAGGGTTAAAAGGCTAAATTAAAAATACAAAATCCATACACAGTATAAATAACATGCTTGGGTAATGCTTTATGAAGGCATTTGTTTTTGTGTTAATGAGTTAGTAAATGATGCTTCACTTTGCAAAGAATAAATGGACAAGAAGGCGCACACAACAAGTGCATTACCGAAAAACAGTTATTCAATATAAAATCAGATAATCAAGGGGCTAACAAGTAGCCGAGCTCTGGGGAAAGGGGTGTGCTCTGAAACGTGTCAGTTCTACACCCCTTTGATGTTCATGACATTTTTATGTCCGCATTGCATGACATTGTGTGGTTCTAATAGCTATTTATAGTTGCTACTTTGTGAGTATTCATTTTTTATCCGCTTTTATATTGAATAAATGTTTTTTGGTAATGCACTAGGTGCGTGTGCCTTTTTGTCCATTTGCTTTTGTAGTACCAATTGGATTATTCCATCTGAGGAGGGCTGCATCTGCAACTGCTGTTGTCCCTCCTGATTTCCACCATAGAGGACCTCCTAGTGCTGGAAGGGATTGCTAGCCTTTGTGTATTCAATTTGCAAAGAATACCCAATCACATGCAATGAAAATAATCATGATTGGAGGATGGAAGTCAGCAGAGCTTCCCCTCATTTCCTAAGCTCTGGAGCAACTGCACTTGTAAAGTATACAGTCTATTTGCCCTTAGTAAATGAATCACCCTGTCTTTTTTGTTTTGTGTGTGGGGCCCCCCTTAAAATCAATCCCAAAAAAATCTAGTAGGGAGTGGGAGAGCTTCCTGCCAGATGAAATGACTAGAACTGAGGTACAATACTTGTCTGCCCCTTCTTTTCAGTTCCTCTATTCCTGGAAGGATGGCCAGCTGTTGCACAAACAAAAGTTATGACTAGCCAGAGAACCCAATAGGAAATCAAATCTAAAGGGATGCAGACCCTACCACTTTCCTTATTAGAGCCTTATATGTGCAGCAACTGATTAATAATTATGAAACCTCTCCCATTCGATTCACATTCCACATGGATTTTTTTTTTCTCAACAAAAGTGGAGTTACTCTTTAACTTTAAGTATAGGTGCACTTTCTGAAACCATTTTACATTCTGTGTGTTATTGCTTCTAAAAAAGTTGCAATATAATGGTTTCCTTTACTGATATTAATTTCTGTTTCCAGTATATCCTGCTGTGCTCTGAAAAATCTGCTAATAGGATAAAGAGTGTTTGATCAGCTTTCGGTGCAGAACAATGCTCCTGTCCACTAATAATATCTAGATCATATCTATCAGTGTCTAGTTTAATAAAATTATGGATTGGATGTGACAAAGAGCCAGGCCATGCTATTGAAAAACAGGAATTAGTATAAGCTATAGGAACAGCTATAAATGTATTATGTTTAGTGGAAGAGCAGTTATACATTCATTTTTTTTTTTTTAAACTTGTTACTTGTTTAAAGACCATCTCTAGGCAAACCCCCCCCCCCCCCATCCCCATCCATCCCCATCCATCCCCATCCATCCCTCCCTCCCTCCGACATTACTTCCATCCATTCACCAGTGTATTTAAATGCCTCCCCACACACAATGCTGCCACCTCTTTCAGTGGGGGAACCTGCTTACCCGGTAGTGCATTTTGTACCTGCTGCCAAGAGGTCCGCTCATTGTGACTTTATCATGCTGTTGCAGTCTTCTGGAGCCTTTGAAGACTCTGATAATGGCCTCCTACTGCACAGTCCAGAAAAGAGAAGACTCATCGTGTGACTGAAGATATAGATGACTAAAATAGTCTTACAGATAAGTTTTTCTTAAAACCTACATTGATTAGCTTGGAGGGGGTAAAGGGTAAGAAAGGGGAAGATGGTGCTTGGAGAGCATATATAAAGCCCAACTCTGGGCAAAAGAAAAAACAACATCCTTGCAGTGGGGCCTTCCAGTACTGCAAAGGCAGAATGTTCATTACGTCTAGATGTAGAGGAATAAGCTGTACTACACACATTATTCCTATTTCCAGCAGGCTTCCTATATGTGGTTTGTCTGGTCCCCCAAAACCTCTTCTCTAAGGTGCTCTAGACAGTGGTCACACTCTGATGTCATCACATTCAACAAAGTACCAACAAATGCCTACAGCTGTAAAATGCACATTTGATGCATTTTTCACATGTTAATGAAGCTTGGTGAATGCACTGTGTGTGTTGGTTTTCTATTTTATTTAATTTTATTTTTTCATGGGGAAGTCAAATAGGAAGTGATGTCTTCTAGATTGTAAGCTCTAACGAGCAGGGCCCTCTGATCCCTCCGGTATTGATTTGTATTGTAACTGTACTGTCTGCCCCCATGTTGTAAAGCACTGCACAAACTGTTGGCACTATATAAATCCTGTATAATAATAATAATAATAATAATGTTAAGTAAGTAACTGGGGGCTCAATTCGCTAAGAGTTATTTTCCTCTTAAAATCTGAAATAAAATAACTCATAGCTTTTTTCAAACTTTTATTTTGCACTCACAAAAAAATTACTAAATTAAAGGGTTATTTTTATCAAAATGTGAGGTATTTTACTCATGAAACTATTCAATATTTTATCTCATGATGTGATATCCAGTGGAATGTGTACAGTGGAGAAGAATAAGAGCTCCTGTCAGTTTTTATTGATAATAAAGAGGTAAAATGATTTAAACCATAGAAATATTCCAACTCAATAGTCAGTGTGGTCCCTGCAGCATATGTATTAATACAAAAGAAAAAAGGTGACTGGAATACCAGTCAAAGGGAAGCTGCTTTCACAGGACACATGTGGTATATAAAAAACAACTAAGTTCACTTAAGTAAATGCAAAATATCATTATAAATGTGAAATATGGGATGAAAATAGTATCATAAATCACACACATATTTAATACCCCTTTTTCCACCAATAAAAAAGGCAATGCTGTCATTGGGGAGATTTCCTTTCACATCTGTCCCAGAGCCAAAACAGGAAGTGAGAGGCAATACTTGCAAATTAAAAGAATCCATTGGGAACACCCCAGGTAACAAGAACCAGTGTCCCCATTGGAAGATTTCCCCTCTTTTACTTTTCTGGGGACAACCCATAATTTGGGATTTTCTTTCACTTTCCTTGATAATGGTAAACAAGATAAATAGGGAGGTGAATCTCCCTAACGGAGGCACAGACAGCAATAAAAATCTGAAACGGGGTCTAATCCTGCACTCTACAAAACAAAAAAAAAGTTTGCCTTTAGTTATACTTTAAGTAAATTAGCCCCAATGATTCTATATTTTTCCATATTTAGGTTTCTATATATTACTGTTGATAAACTGACCCAAAAATGTAGACTCCTTCAAATTGGCTTTTATTTTTTTTATATTCCTTAACCACCTCAATACGGGGCACTTTCACTTCTTACTCAGGCCATTTTTCTGCTTTCAGTGGTGTCTCATTTTGAATGATAATTGCTCAGTCATGCAACACTGTACCCAAATGTATTTTTCACACAAATAAAGCTTTCTTTTGGTGGTATTTAATCACCACTTGTTTGTGTAGCATTTTTTTCTCATTTTTTTATTGAGCACCAAGAGAAAATAAAGGATAAAAAACAAAACAAAATAAGAAATTAAGGGCATTCCACAATGTGAAGGGATTTGTGTCTGGTAAGTTGTTTTCCCACATAAAATTTTGTAAATGTTTACTAATGGTAAACTGATGGAGGGAGGATTGTAAAATAGAGTCAATAAAGTGCCAAATCGCAATAGGAGAACAGGTGTCCCCTTCATCTAAGGTGATGGAGATGGCAGCATGGTCCAACCATGTAATATTGTGAATGGATGAAGAAGACACCCGCTGCAGTACCCATTTGTCTACCAAAATGAGATCTATATGGGAGTAGGTATTGTGTCTAGCAGTGTAAAAGGTGAAGTCCTTCTCATTGGCATGCTGACACCGCCAAATATCATATATATCCTCCTTGTGTAATAAGTCTTTCAAGGAAGGGCCTCAACAACATGCCAATGAGGAGGAGCCCAGCTCTGGGTAGGGGACTACATTAAAGTCTCCACACATAATAAGACTTCCATATAACACCTTAGAAATTTTCTGTATCATTTTGCGAATGAAACCTAGTTGGTGTGTATTTGGTGCATAGATGGAAGCCAGGGTGTAAGGTTTAGCGTTTAGTTCACATGTTACAAACGTAGACCTACCATTAGGGTCAGAGAACACTTTCTTAAGTACAAATGACACTGAGTCTTTGATGGCCAATAGTACACCTCTTTTCTTTGCACTGGTAGAAGAGATAAACGCACGTGGATAATTTTTATGTGAGAATATCGGGGTAAAGTCTTTATGGAAATGAGTCTCTTGGACTGCCAGGATATTTGCCTTATGGTGTGCAGCTTCTACCCAAAGAGAGCGTCTTTTGGCCTGATGGTTAAGTCCATTAGAATTTATTGATAAACACTGAAGACCTATATTAAAAAGTGACTATATGTTAAGGAATTGCCGTTGGGCACAAGAAAGGGAAGTCCATGTAGAGCTGTGATGGTCATTGAAAATCCCTGGAACACGAAGACTAGAAAGTTCCGATCTGGGCGAGGTCCACTGTTATTCGTTAAGCAAGGGGGATCATCCGGGAATGGTAGTATGTTGTCCTGACATAACTAAGAGGTCAAAGTTGCTTGAAGGAAATGGTGTAGGAACTAGTGTTGAGCGAACCCGGATTGTAACGTTCGGGTCCTTCCCAAACTTTCGGGTGTCCGGGACCTGGACCCGAACACGGACATTTCAAAAAACGTTCGGGTTCTGGTAGTTGATCACGCATGTTGATTGGCTGCAGAGCAGCCAATCAACAAGCGTTTCACTGGTTTGCCCTTAGAAGCCATCACAGCCATGCCTACTAATGGCATGGCTGTGATTGGCCAGTGCATCATGTGACCCAGCCTCTTTATAAGCTGGAATCACAGTGCTGCATGTCACATGCTCTTGGGTTAGTGTAGGGAGAGGAAGCTGTCTGCGTTTTTGTCAGGGAGAGATTGCAGACATTTTAACATCTGATCCTGCATCCTGAGATTACTACTGCTGTTGCTCTGAAGGATAGAGTGCAGAAATGTGAGATTTCACATACTGCTGCTTTGAGTGACACATTTCAGATCAAACCCTGCCTAACACAACGATCGTTACGATCGTACACAATGATCAGATTGTGCGATCGTACACAACGATCAGATTGTGGGATCGTACACAACGATCAGATTGTGGGAGTAATTTGAGATTTCACATACTGCTGCTTTGAGCGATCTGACTGCACTAGGTAGAGGCTTCTGCTTAGAGGAACAGATTATTGTTCAAGAATCATTGCCTACTCCTATAAGGCCAGCTGTTGCTGTAAGTGACACATTGTTGTTCAAAAATCATCTCCTAGTTCTAAAGGGAGAGTTTCCAGCTGTTGCTTAGAGGGACAGATTATTGTTCAAAAACCATTGCCTACTCCTATAGGGCCAGGTTCCAGCTGTTGCTGTAAGTGACACATTATTGTACAAAAATCATCTCCTAGTTCTGAAGGGAGAGTTTCCAGCTGTTGCTTAGAGGGACAGATTATTGTTCAAAAATCATTGCCTACTCCTATAGGGCCAGGTTCCAGCTGTTGCTGTAAGTGACACATTATTGTTCAAAAATCATCTCCTAGTTCTAAAGGGAGAGTTTCCAGCTGTTGCTTAGAGGGACAGATTATTGTT
>BLSH010262986.1:100649-133818 GCA_018402905.1 Glandirana rugosa
TCAAAGAAGTCGTATACGTTCCACCTCAAGGTGGAACACCCGTGCAGCGTATACTCCGCCACTCGCCTTTCCGGCTTCAAGGCGACGTCGCGTCTGTCCGCTTGTCGTCGTCCCACTCTTGCGGCTTTCACACGTGTCTGCCGGGTGTGAAATACGTCGTCGAGACTGTATAGACCCATCAAAAATTTTTTAAGACATGGTGGTTTAAGTCGTGTACGCGATCCGTTCCCTACACGTAGTTTGGCCGAGCTGGGTCTCGGTGATGCTCTAAAGCCGGTAACAGCGTGTGGTGGTCCGGCCCGTACTCCGAGTCACCGTTGTTGGTGAGTAACCAGACAAAACGTTACGGGTAGGTGTCGAGGACGTGTCACACCCCAAATAGGGCCTTCACCACCAACATCAGCACATCCAGGGGGAAACGACAGCAGGCTGTTTTAAAACTGATATGTTTGTGGGATAAACCCCACACTGTGCAGGAGCTGTGGATGGGCATTGCAAAACAGACCAATGAGTGGTTGTTGCCACTGAGCCTCATGCCCGGCCTGGTGGTGTGCGACAATGGCCGAAATCTCGTAGTGGCTCTGGGTCGAGCCGGTTTGATGCACATCCCTTGCCTAGCGCATGTGCTGAATTTGGTGGTACAGAATTTTTTAAAAACTACCCAGATATGTCAGAGCTGCTGCATAAAGTGTGGGCCGTCTGTGCACACTTTCGGCGTTCTCACCCTGCTGCTGTTCGCCTGTCTGCGCTGCAGCGGAACTTCGGCCTTTCCGCTCACCGCCTCATATGCGACGTGCCCACAAGGTGGAACTCCACCTTGCATATGCTGAAGAAACTGTGCGAGCAGCAGCAGGCAATAGTGGAGTTTCAGCTGCAGCACGCACGGATCAGTCGCTCTGCCGAACAGCAACACTTCACCACCAACGAGTGGGCCTCCATGCGAGACCTGTGTAGCGTATTGTGGTGTTTTGAGTACTCCACCAACATGGCCAGTGCCGATGACGCTGTTATCAGCATCACTATACCACTTCTATGTCTCCTTGAAAAAACACTTCGGGCCATGATGGAAGAGGATGTGGCACAGGAGGATGAGAAGGAGGAGGAGGAAGAGGGGCCATTTCAACGGTTATCAGGCCAGTCATTCTCAAGTGGCTCGGAGGGTGGGTTCCTGCAACAGCATAGGCCAGGTCAAAAATATTGAAGCCAGGGCACAGTTCTGGAGGACGAGGAGGACGAGGAAGATGAGGAGGAGGAGGAATTGCATCAGGGTGGCACCCAACGCAGCTCGTGGGCATCACTGGAGCGTGGCTGGGGGGATACAGAGGACAGCTTGTCTTTGCCTCTGAGCAGCCTGGCACACATGGCCGACTACATGCTGCAGTGCCTGCGCAACGACAGCCGAGTTGCCCACATTGTAACTTCCTCTGATTACTGGGTGGCCACCCTGCTGGACCCCCGTTACAAGGACAATGTGCCATCCTTAATTCCCTCACTGGAGCGTGAGAGGAAGATGCGCGACTACAAGCGCACACTGGTAGAGGCGCTGCTGAGGGCATTCCCAAATGACACCGGGATCTCAGCGGAAGCACACGGTGAAGGCAGAGGAGGAGGAGGAGGAGGAAGAGGCCACCAACGCAGCTGTGCCACTGCCAGCACCTCAGAAGGCAGGGTTAGCATGGCCGAAATGTGGCAAAGCTTTGTCAGCAGCCCGCCACAACAAACAGCACCACCAGCCGATAGACAACGTCTTAGCAGGAGGCAGCATTTCAGCAACATGGTGCAAGCGTATGTGTGCACATGCCTACACGTACTGACTGGTGGGTCCGCCCCATTCAACTTTTGGGTCTCCAAATTGGCCACATGGCCTGAGCTTGCCGTTTATGCCTTGGAGGTGCTGGCCTGCCCTGCAGCCAGTGTATTGTCTGAACGTGTGTTTAGCACGGCAGGAGGCGTTATCACAGACAAGCGTAGCCGTTTGTCCACAGCCAATGTGGACAAGCTAACCTTTATTAAAATGAATCAGGCATGGAACCCACAAGACTTGTCTGTACCTTGTGCAGAATAAACATTTAGACCGGACTCACACAGCCATTTGTATACTTGTTTTTTTTAAAAGGCCTCAATATTTTGGGGGCTACCCCAATTATAAACAAAAAAAAATACAGTGCTGGCTACCTCCTCCTCCTCCTCGACCACCGCCACTTCCACCTACACTGCCATGGTCACGGCCTAGTCAACCTCTAGGCTCCTACTCCACATCCACCCCCCTTCCCATTTTTTTTATTTGATTTTGATCTATTTTCCCTATCCCCACTTGCCCTACTCTTACCCCTATTTTACTTCCTTTTGCAGCCCTCTAGCACTTTCCAGGATTTTGTTACAGCCATTTTTGTGCCTAAAAGTTCAGGTCCCCATTGACTTCAATGGGGTCTGGGGTAATGTTCAGGCAACGTTCGGTGCCGAACCCGGACTTTTTTCCAACGTTCGTTCGGACCCTCCGAACGTCCAGATGTTCGCTCAATTCTAGTAGGAACATGTCCCAATGAGGACAAAGCATTAATTCGAAAACAAGAGCAAAAATAAAAGACTTAAAAAAAATAAAGACCGATCACTATAACACCAGGCAGAGACTCTTGACAGAGACCAAGAGGACCCCTGTTACCCCCCCGCCCGCCTTCCCCATCCCCCCCTTACCTTTTCCTACCCCTGGCCCCCCTACAGGTTAAACCCATGCCCGTTCCCATACTTGCATGTCTTTTACCATGAGCCACCTTCCATTGGCATCCTCATTAGGCTAGCTAGACCCCCATCACGTTGGCAACCGACCACTCATAACAGTTCTACCATATGGTACCAGAATAGGTCATGCAATATCCCAGACAATCCCCAGACCCACCTCCATAAACACACTTCTATCAAGAGAGACCACAAATAAAACCCATGATTACCCTTAGGACTCTACACACGTACCACCAGCGTCGCATTGAATGAACACCGCCCCTTCAGCTACACCCTCACGATAGTCGATTGCTACCTAGATTCCTCAATGCAGGCCTCTCAAACTAAAGTAGGACATGAAAGGCTTTAATGATACTGCTCTGTACACTCTCAGTTGAATAAAACTGGAAGAGACTAGGCAAAAATAAAACTGGGGGGAGGGGTGCGGCCATCCTGTCCCCTCCAGTTTGATCCCAGTTGGGGTGCGGAGGAGGGAGGCGGGCTGTACTCGTCCACCCACAATAATTAAAGGTTGCTCCTGTCTGGAATGTGTGGATACACCCTCAACTAACCATCACCCCACAGCAGGACAGTGACTCCACGTCTCTCTCCCTACCATGCTTCACAATGGTGGACAGAGATGTACAAAATCTTACTGTGTCTTTGGACATATTTGTTGCTGATTGTATGGAACCTATATGCATACCTTGTACTGTTTAAACTTTCAATACAATAAAAATTGTTATTGGGGAAAAAAAAGACCCTGTTAGTGTCTGGAGCAGTTAAACTGCAATAACATGGGGGTAAAGAAGTACGTTGGTGTGTACTTCAGGAGCTTGTGCTGTGGAGCCTCTGGGAAATGTTATGAAATTAATGCGCTGGTATCATTAGGTGCCATGTTTGTCTTTTTGCCTTTTCTGCTTATGTTGTATTCTGCATCATTCTGGTTCCAAAAAGGCTTTCTTTGGAAATGAGCTGGACATTGCTTGTAGAGGAGGAAGCGCAGGTAGGATTTGCCATTGATGCAAGAAGTTGAGACCATCTTCCAAGGAGGATATCCTGGTCATGGTGCCTTGGTGTGTGATCAGAAGTGTGGCTGGATACTTCCATTGGTAAGCCCCTTTGTGGTTCCTGAGTGCTTTGGTTACTGTTTGGAGGTACGTCTCAGTTGTAATGTGTGCTTAGAAAAATCTGGTAGTAACTAGATATGTGCTATTTTTTCATGTAATTGGTCAGCCCTGCGGAATGTATTGAGTAATTGTTCTTTTACTTAGAAAAAATGTATTCTGAGCAATATATCTTTAGGGACACTAGCTGGAATGTGAGCGGGTTTAGACACCCTATGGATGGATAATGTGGAGATTGCTGTTAAAAAGGCACCATGGACATAATGTGGCAGTTGGGATGTGGAGTTAGATTCTGGAATGCCATGCACCTTCAAATTGTTCTTCCTTGATCTGTCCTCCAAATCCGCCACCTTGGCTTTCAGCCAAGCTATGCTGTCTGCTTGATCGGTGTTGGTGTCAACCAATGTGTTAAATATAGTTGCAAATTCACTCATTTTGTTCTCTACATGACTGACTCTGTTCCCTAGCTCAGAAACTTCAGCTTTATGTTGTTGCAAGCAAGAAAGAACGTCAGATTGGAGCGGGGAAGATTGCAATGGGATCTGGGTCTGCTGTAGTATAGTGTGCTGAATAATGGACTGCACTTACCCCCCATGGTGTTTTCCTCTCCCGCTGTAAGAGAATCTGTCATTGGCTGTGATTTTAATGAGCTGCGAATGTCTGGTGTAGATATACCAGAGCTGGATGGTGAAGCAGCTGTATTAGTGAATGGGGCAGTCACCTACAAAATGGCTGGCACTCCGAACACCAGAGCTCCACCAGCGGTGTCCAGCTCTGGGGACCTGCTGCCATTTTGTTGTGGTCTCTTTCCCATGGCTGGAAAGAATTCATTCATTTTAAAGTGCTGTAACAGGTTTTTAAGGCGCCTGGGCATACCACAGAGGGGAGCAGAGGTACAGGGTACTGGGGATGTCAGCCAATGATCAGTAGATGCGCCATGGAGTGAGATATCCTGGAGAGCTGAGCAGAGCTCCTTCACTCAGCAGCCATACTAGGCGACAGTCGCCCTGCCCACCCCCCAACCACTGGGTTTTTTTATTTTGTCCGGTACATATGAAAAAAGACTAAAACCATTTCTGTTGTAACATTTTGCAAATAAGTAATCTTTCTTCCTACATTTTTACCAAAATTATCCTGCTACATTTATTTGGTAAATATAACCCAAACCAGTGTATATTATTTGGTTGGTGTGAAATGTATAGAGTCTACAAGCTATGGTGCCAATCATTGAAAATTGATCACACCTGATGTACTGAAGGTCTATCTCATTAATTCTTCTTGAGGCCCTAACATGCAAAGACAGTACAAATATTTCCCAAATTACCCATTTTTGGAAATTAGATCATCCAAGGTATTTAGTAAGAGGCATGGCGAGTTTTTTGAAGTTGTGATTTTTTTCCCCACAATTCTTTTAAAAATGAAGAAATTAAATACTTTTTTTTCACAAAAATGTAATATTAACAAGTTATTTCTCACACTCTCTCATTATAGGTATAATTGCAATTACAACCCAAAATACATTCTGCTACTCGTCCTTAGTATGGTGATACCAAATGTGTGAGACTTTTCATAGCCTAGCCAACATCCAAGGAGCACCTTCAGGCATTATCCACTTTAAGACCAGACCTTCTTCTAAAACTTCTTGTTTATAAGTAAAAATCTGTATTTTTGCTAGAAAATTACTTATAACCACCAAACATTATATATTTGTGTAGCAGAGGCCCTATAGAATAAAATGGTGGGTTTTGCACATTTTTATGTCACACTGTATTTGTGCAGCAGTTTTTATAATGCAATTTTACACACTAACGCATAAATACACTTTATCCACTTGCTGACCGCATTATAGCTGAATAACAGCTATAGTGCAGTTGTCTAGTTCTGGGATGCCGTCCTATGTCGGCTTCCCTTAATCGCTCCCGCCACGCACCTGCTGCTGGGCACGGACAGCACGCTCTGTGATCGGAGTGTCCTCCGGTGCCTCAGTGCTGACTATCAGTGCCCATCAGTGCTGACTATCAGTGCCACCTCATCAGTGCCGCCTCATCAGTGCCCATCAATGCTCATCAGTGCCGCCTCATCAGTACCCATCAATGCCTATTATTGCAGCCTATCAGTGCCCATCATCATCATCAGTGCACATCAGTGAAGGAGAAAAAATTACTGTTTGCAAAATTTTATAACTATAAAAAAGGTGTTTTTTTTTTAAATTGTTGGTCTTTTTTCATTTATTTAGCAAAAAAAAAAAAACAGTGGTGATTAAATACACCAAAAGAGAGCTCTATTTGGGTGAAAAAAAATTAAAAAATGTTGTTTGAGTACAGTGTTGCATGACCGCGCAATTGTGACTGTGCGAAAAAAAAAAAAGTGTGAAAACGCTGATAGCTGAAAATTGGCCTGGGCAGGAAGGGGGTAAAAGTGCCCAGTAAGGCAAGTGGTTAATTAATTTCAATGCACACAAAGACAATATAATACCCACATTTTTGGTGAAATATAAAATATGGTGTTGCGCCGGGTAAATAGATATCAAACATGTCACACATGTGAAATGGCACCAAACGTTGGTATTTAAAAACCTCCACAGGCGATGCTTTATGAGCCATTATTGGTTACCAGTTTAGAGTTACACATGAGGTCTGGTACAAGAATAATTTCTCTGATGTTCACTACGATACCTCACAGTAGTGCGATTGCTGTTTACATATGCGTACAAGACCAATGTGTGCATTCGCCTTTGCATGTGAGCATAGGGGCACTTTAAATTTTCATTTTTTTGTTCATTTATTTCTTGGTGGACACTGGTACAGATGTTTTTTGTGCACTTGTACACTGTGACAAATGTTAAAGGTCCACCGGCATGCGTTAACAGATGTTGTTGTTGCAATGGAACACTGGTACACATGTTCATTGAACACTGGTACACATGTTAATGGGACACTTGGACAGGGACAGATGGTGCTTGGTGTACTGTGTGTGGATGGCTGCAGTATACACTAAACTACACTAAAATCATCAGTTACACAGAGCTGTCACAGAGGCTGCATGATCCCCCCACCCCACACTGAGCTCTCACTGAGCTCAGCAGGGAGAGCTGACACAGAGGCACATGTTTCTGTTTACAATGTGTGAAGGCTATGGACACAGTCATCACATGATCAGGATGGCAAATCTCAGTGCCCATTTCCCGATCTGTAATAGGCTGTGTCCAAAGATCACAGCCATCACAGTATTGTGCTGCTGTGCGCCATCCCATTCTGAGCAATGTATGAGTACCTCCATTTAGAATGGGGAAGATCCCACTTGCCCATTTATTTACATGGCTGAGTGGGAAGCAGTTGGATACATCATGCCTGGACCACTACGTATTTAACCAATGCATTTATTTATTTATTTCCTTTAATGAATTTACGTTAATGCCATTTTATGAGTTATTTACCTCATTTTGTGGTTTGTGAGGTAAATAACTCATAAGGTGATAGTGAACTGGCATTTTCAGCATCTCATGACATAATTATGTTACATGACACATTATTTCCAGTTATCTCATGAGACATTCTTTAGTGAATTGAGCCCTGGATTTGAGGAGGTTAGATACTGGTGAAGTATCTGGTGTTTTTGGTTTCTGCAGTGACCAATCTATAACTAGTCTTCTGTAGTCGCTCACTAAAAATTATGTAACTTAAGCTCTGATGGTGGGTGGGATTGAATACATTCTAATCAGCATTCAGTCCAACCCAGTCGCACCTACAGGAAGATTCCAAACCTCCCAAGTTCAGCCTCACAGATTACAGAATTATTCAAAAAGGAAAGCCCTTCATATACACACATACACAGCCTGCTGGGAAAGCTAGCTGTGCTGATGCTGGGAGGGATTGAATTGACAGTCCTGGTACACACTAGCACCACATGAAAGTCATGTGATTTGCAGCACAACTATCATTCCTTAAGCAACTTTATTGGATCTTATTTTTTTTAAGCCTCACCTCTCCTCCCTGGTCATTTTCGTTGCCTACAAACTTCCTTCCAAGCACATTCCATTCACACCTCAGCGTAGTCTAAACGCATATTCCCACTCACGGTTTATGCATTTTTCAAGCATAAACATGCACTTAAATGGGCTGCCCTACATGCCACAAATGCCCCAAAGTAGCACTAGAACATGCACAGAAAACACACAGAAAATGCATGCATTTTCTTGCTGAGTGTCCTGCATTTGGAAATGCGCAGATGTGAACGAATGGTAACTCAGGCATGATGCGGGTTGCCACATTTTCTAAATGCACAGCAAAGCACATGTTTTCTGTGCAGTGCAGGTTTCCGTTTGTTTGGAAATGCGCAGATACAAATGCAGCCTAAATGGCAATGCACGCATAACGCACATTGCTACGCATTTCAAAACACATGGCAAAGGATGTGATTTCTTGCACCTTGCTGTGCATTTGGAAACATGCAGATGTGAATGAGTGGTAATGCAAGTGCAGTATGCATTGCCGCAGTGTTTTCTAAATGCACAGAAACACATACATTTTCTTGTGGGTTGCTGTGCGTTCGGAAATGTGAAGATGTGAACAAATGGTAATGCAAGCACACTGTGCATTTTCTTGTGGATTGTGGTTAAAGAGAATAATAGTAAAAAACCTGTAATAATTTAATTTGACGTTTACATGCCTATTATCGTAAAAAACAATCTAATGGAAAAACTTTTTGACTTATTACTACCCTCCCAACACATTCATCCTTGTCCAGCTGCATTTCTCAATTTCTAAGACTTTCAGTGTCATTCTTCTCAGCATTTGATGTCAGTCATATTAACCTTTTATGTATGATGTGTCTCAGCTTCTTCAACAATATTTTTACTAAAAAGACAAAAGTCTACAGTGGAAAGAATTCTACATATGTTTAGGCTAAAGCAGTACCTCTTTAAGCACCAATATTGAACATACCCTAGGCATAAAAATACCACAATGCAGCTCACTACTCCTTAGATGTGATGACTGCATTCATTTTTGATTTTTCAGGCTAAGAACATTTCCGCAATTTGATTTGCCCAGAAATGTAGTGCTCTTATCACTTCCTCTGGATTAACTAGAAGCATACAATTATGATAGACATAGACATAGATATTGTATGTTTAATGTCTAGCCATCACATCTGAAGAACTGGTATGTTGCAATGGTATAGTCACTTTGACTTCCTCAGTAGTCATTATAAAAGCTGGAAAACATCACAGTGCGCATGTGCGGGAGCTCCGAGACAGACGTGTGAGCTGGGTGCTGCGCACCACCCCACAGCAACGGCGCCGACAGAATAGGGTACAGCCGAGCAGGACAACCACAAATAGGGGGACAGGGTCCCCAGAGCGCACCAGAGCTCCCCGAATGTCGGAACAGGGAGCTCGGCGAGATTTAAGGCCTCAATTTGCCGCGAAAGACGGAGGTGGGTGTACCAAGATGGCCGCCGCGGCCTGTTCAGCTCAGGAGGGGAATGGAGAACACGCTGCAAACAACAAACAGGTACTCTCCCCAGCCAACCTACTCTATACTCCATCGAACCAGGGGCACAGTCAACACTCTACAGCCCTTAATAACTTACCCTCTCCAGCATCCACAGAATCGCTGCTGGGTCATTTCATGGAGGACATTGCCTATACCTCACCAGGACCAGGCCCCACACGCCCCACAGAAAATGCTATGCCCATTCACACACCCCAGGACCCAGGCCTCCAGATACAGGATCTTTTTCTGAAATTATCCACACTCCTGGAGAGAGGCCAAGAAAACACGGCTGCTAAAATTACTGGAGACATTAGAGCTGATTTCCAAAACTTGGGAGCAAGAATGGAAGCTATTGAAAACAAACTAGATCTGACAGTGTCTAGAACAAATCAGAACTCAGGCCACATCCAGGTCCTCCAGGATCAACTTGAAACGGCACTAGCAAGAATAGATGATTTAGAGAACAGATCCCGTAGATACAATTTCAGGGTCAGAGGCCTCCCGGAGACCATCACGGATACTCACACTGTAATACAGGAACTTATCAAGGATCTGATTCCTAACCTCCCACACCATCGAATGGAACTAGACAGGGCTCATAGAGCCCTAGGCCCTCCAAGGAAGGACAGCATGCCTAGAGATATAATAGTGAAACCCCACTACTTTTCAGTGAAAGAGGAAGTTATGCGCCAGGCAAGGCAAAGACCCCAACTGAAATTCAGAGGCCACCAAATACAGATTTTCACGGATCTGTCGCCCACCACTATCCAAAGGAGAAGATCCTTCAAGCCGTTACTCTCCGTCCTGTCCCAAAAAGACATCAGGTACTGGTGGGCCTTCCCATTCGCAGTTAAATTTACCTGGAAAGAACAGACCCACTCCTTTACCAACCTTATCAATGGGGAAAAAATACTCCTCAAATTGAACCTGATTGCCCAAGAGTCGTCCATGGACACTTCAAACCCGGCCTCCAGCTCTTCCAAACGTCCCCCACCAGCTAGCCCACTTACGACAACATGGATCTCTGCAAGGTCCAAGAAGGCGAAAGAACAACGGCCTCTCTAATAACGAATAGCAAGGAAACCTGGTTTTAGGGTTTTCCACTTCTTGTTTCATCCTATTTTTTTGGGATGCCTGCTCTCATCTTGTGTTTTATTTTTTTTGAGGGCTGATTTCCTATGGTGAAGAACTATATGTTATTTACCAACGATGTCTGTTTTCCTGGTTCAGGGTTTTACTGTTGATTAGGTTTCCAGAATAATGGAGACTGGCTCGAGGCTCCTCTTTCCTTTCGGAGGAAGGGGGGAGCGTCGACCCATCACCTGCAAATAATAAGACAAGGTTGAACGTTCATTTCATTTTATTTAAGCTAGTTATTCAGCTGAAATCTGCCTGGGCCTCCAAGGACAAGTCCATTGGACTTGGGGGTCGCCTTCCTCGGCTGAAGGAGAATGAGGGAGAATGATCTCCGTAAGTATACCTAAGGCCTTAGGAATGCTAAAGTTATGTTCAGATTGTCCATCTCTGTAAAATAAACATTTGGTTTCGAATGGCGCCGAAGCTTGGGGTGGTAACTATGCGCCTCCTCCTATCACATAGTTGTACGGTTTACCACTATGGGATGGGTAGCCGACCCCTTAAGGGGTAGGCGATATTACTTTAGGGTTTTTGGGTGGCTCGCCCCCACCATTACCCAATGTCTTTTTCAAGACATACTATCTTTCATTATGTGGCATTTGCTGTTTATTAAGATTTCTTCTCATGTCTTTTCTTTCTTTTCTTCTCTGACCCCTCAAGCCAAACCTCATCTAACTATGACTCCTGGGAAAGTCATAGCAACATTTACACATACACCGCTACGCACAGAGCACGAGGTATATTCCATCCTCAAGGTAAGTGATGGTATTGATAAGAGCTTTCCCCTATAGTATTCCATGGCTGCACATAACCCAACTCACGATTCCATAAAAATAGCTTCTCATAATGTCCAGGGCCTAAACTCCCCAGTCAAGAGGAGGAAGGCCCTGGACAATTATCGTTCTCTGAATTTAGATATAATTCTGATCCAAGAAACTCACTTTCCTGCTCGGTACAGTCCTAAGTTCATCCACTCACATTATCCCAAGTTTCACCTTGCTAATGCAGAGGACAAAACCAGGGGAGTGGCAATCCTCTTCTCAAAACGCATTAATTTCTCCCTTCTCTCTTAATTAAAAGATCCGGAAGGCAGATACATATTGGTGAAGGGTACCATAGAAGGTCGTCTATATACGATAATATCCTACTATGCACCAAATAAGGGTCAGGTAAATTTCTTTCATAACTTATTTAGTTCTCTCTCCCCCCACTTGGAAGGGGAGATAATATTAGGTGGGGACTCAAACACAGCTTTCGACCAGATTTGTGACAGGACTCGTCCCCCACATGATAGACTCCTCCGTCCCACTAAGGCCAGCAACAAGTTAGCCAAAATCATCAACACACATGGTCTAATAGATATCTGGAGAGAGTTGAATCCCAATAAAAGAGACTACACACATTACTCCAGCCCACACCAAACGTATGCTAGGATAGACCACATTCTGATTCCCACAAGACAAATTCCCAACACTTTGAGTTCCCAAATTGTCGACATCGCGTGGTCGGATCACTCTATAGTGATTCTAAATTATATGAGAACATACCCCAGGCACCCTATAACTAACTGGCGCCTTAACGAATCCCTCCTCAACGATTCAATCAAAGTCTCTGAGATTAATAGTGCATTAAAGGATTACTTCCAACTAAACGCACCACCGGATATCTCTCCGGAAACCCTGTGGGCGGCACATAAGGCTACCATTAGAGGCAAAATTATACAAATCACTTCCCAAATCAAAAAGGAAAGGCAAGCAAATATTAAGCGTCTAGAAGAATCCTTCAAATCCCTTAAAACAGCACATAAGAACAACCCCTCGGAAGCCTCACTCTCTCTATTAAACGCAGCCAAACTTGAACTTAATCTAGCACTCACCACAAAAGCAGAAAAATGCATCCGCTGGTCAAGTGCTAAGTTATACTCACATAGAGATAAAATTAGTTCTCTTTTGGCTGCCAAACTCTCTCCTAAACTCAGATCATTCTCCATACCAAGGATTAAAACAGGCAACTCTCACTCATCAGCTGACCCTAAAAAATCCTAAAGGTCTTTCACGAGTATTACTCTAAATTATATAGTTCTGAAACGGATCAACAGACCTTACCAATTGCACGTTATCTAGATAAACTACCCCTACCCACCTTATCCCCAGAACATAAAAATTGTCTAGATGCATCCTTTTCAGAGGAAGAAATAATAGAAGCTATAGATAATTT
This sequence comes from Glandirana rugosa, assembly GCA_018402905.1. Lineage (NCBI taxonomy): Eukaryota > Metazoa > Chordata > Amphibia > Anura > Ranidae > Glandirana > Glandirana rugosa. Next base: position 113,344 of record BLSH010262986.1, read on the forward strand.
GAAAAGAGATTCGGCCCCAGGCCCAGATGGCTTCCCAAATCTATACTATAAGACCTTCAAAGAGACGTTGACATCCCATTTGGCAAAATTTTTCAATTCCATGAAAAACGGCACCCCATTAGATCCCCAATTGAATACTGCCTATATAACAGTCATGCCGAAACCAGACAAAAACCCGGAGGAGGTAGGTAATTACAGACCCATTTCCCTCATCAATAACGACATCAAAATAATGACCAAAATTCTCAGCAAAAGACTAGGTGACATCATTAACCATTATATACACAAAGACCAAGTGGGATTCATTCCGGGTAGGCAGGGACCTGACCAAATCAGGAGAGCGATAAATATAATTTCCCTATTGCAGTATAATTGGGATGGAGGCCCTAAACAAAGAGGAATGCTATTATCCCTAGACTTACACAAAGTATTCGACTCAGTTACCTGGTCCTACCTATTCACTCTCCTGGATCGGTGGGGCTTTGGAGACAACTTTATTAATACTATTAGAACTCTATACTCTTTCCCCACAGCCAAAATCCGCCTACAAGGGTTCTACTCAGACCCGGTAAAGATTGCAAGGGGCACTAGGCAGGGGTGCCCCCTGTCCCCCTTGATCTTTGCCATAGCGATTGAAACTTTAGCTATAGCTATAAGACAGAATGTAGACATCCAGGGGGTCAAGTGCGGCTCCCAAACACATAAATGCGGCCTTTTTGCTGACGACATTCTCCTCTTCCTAACATCCCCAACTATGTCCCTCCCCAACCTATGTAAGACTATAGAAGAATTCACTAAATTTTCAGGCCTTAGGGTCAACTTCTCTAAATCCCACGCACTGAATATCTCACTCCCGGAGGAAGTGAAAGAAAATCTAAAGAGCACCTTCCAATTTGCGCGGAGCGACAGAGAGATCAAATATCTGGGAATCTTATTGGTAGCTAATATTGACCAACTTTATGCAAGTAATTATCCCCCGATGTACAAAAAACTAGAGAGAGACTTAAAAACTTGGGGTAAAGGGGAATTGTCTTGGATGGGCAGGATTCCTTCTGTGAAGATGACTCTGCTCCCCAGGCTGCTATACCTTTTTAGGTCTCTTCCTATAGCAATCAGAAAGGATCACCTAATATCCTTCCAAAATAAGGTAATACAGTATATATGGGGAGATTCGGGTCATAGACTGGCAAAGCAAACTCTATTTCTACCTAAGAAAAAAGGGGGCTGGGTACTCCCAATCTCCTTTGGTACTTCCAAGCAGCAAGATTAGCACAGCTATCGACAATATATTTTAAAACAGAAAAACCGGATTGGACTCAGATGGAAAGACAGGCAGTGCCCTCCCACACTATAGATTATCTCCGCTGGGTCCCAACCAGAGACCGCCCGGTAATACTCTCTCCGGTTCTCTCCCAATCGTTAGCCATGTGGGACAAACTTCGCAAATCAGGCAAATTGGTGTCAGGATGCACCCCTTTGGCCCACATCTTTCATAACCCTGTTTTCCCACCAGGTAGGGATATAAAAGCATTCCAATGGTGGTTGGATAAGGGACTGTACCGGATAGGACACTTTCTCTCCCTTTCGGGACCTATTCCCTTAGAACACTGGATCAGTAAACTAGAACTACCAGATTCTGAACATTTCAGATTTAGACAATTGTTCAATTTCCTGCATAAAATCTGGAAAGATAACGTAAATACGCGCTCAGTGACAGCTTACGAAAGTTGGTGCGGACAAGCCATGGACCAGAAAGGTGGGATTTCTGTTATCTACCAATCACTTGCCCTCCCAACTAGCAAAACAGCCTACATGAATGCTTGGGAAGAGGACCTCAAAATAGATTGGGACATGGAAAAATGGCATTCTGCCTTTTCCCGATCGTTCCAAGGTATGAACAACGTCTCCCTTATGGAGGCTAGCGTTAAGGTTATAACTAGATGGTATTTAACTCCTTCTAGATTGGCTATAATATACCCCTCGGTGGACCCCTGCTGTTTTCGGGGGTGCAGATTGAGGGGAACGATGGCCCACATCTGGTGGGAATGTCCCAGAATAAGATCCTTCTGGAAAAAAAATGTTAAAATGATCTCCAAAGTGACAGGTCAACAAATCTACGGCACCCCGGACGTTGCCCTCTTTAACGCAGTCATACCCAATACTCCCAAAGTCACAAGAAAACTAATCCACTTTATTCTTTTAGGAGCAAAAATGACTATAGCCAAGGCTTGGAAGCAATCAAGAGTCCCCCTTAGGGCGGTTAAACACAAAGTCTCTTGGATAATGACACAAGAAAAAATTTGCAGCATAATCACAGATACTTCCCTGAAATTTGAAGCAATTTGGGAACCCTGGACGACACATGTGGGCATTTCACTAATCCCCGGTACAACATCCAAATAAGATAACAATTCGATCCTGAGGTTTGGCTTGCGGGACTTCTTCTCTTTATTCCTTTCTTTCCCTGTCTCACTATGGGCCCTGGATTCCCAGGAACCCTTCCTAATTTCTTCCTTTCTTTATATTTTTCTTTTTCTTCTTTTCTTCTCTTTTCTTTTCTTCTATCCCCTGAATCCTACTTTAACCGGTTAAGAAGGAAATGCGGGATCCAGTTTATTGAGTCTTTTATAGGGTGCACACCCTCTGCTGTAAACCGCATATGTCATATGATGGGGAGTGGGGTTTTGGTTCCCAGTGGCACAGCTTGATCCCTTTTGGGGTGCCGGGTCCATTCCCCACACCCGATCAATTATGCCCCTATAACTCCAAAGTTCATTGCTCTGTGTAAAATACAAAATCAAATTTGTTTAGCTAATACAGAGGGTTCTGTAATTTTTATAATAGGGTCACTTGTTTCCTTTTTTTTTTTTCTTATTCGGTGTACGATACTGTATTCAAGCTTATGATGTACTTTTCATCTGTTATATTACCTGTTATCTAATGCAAAATTTTTCTTTTCAATAAAAACCATTGAAAGTAAAAAGCTGGAAAACATATCTATATGAACTGTTTAACCTTACAATATTATGAAACCCAGTCTATCATCCTAATATAAAATCCTCTTGTGGGTTGGAGATTGCACTGAACTGGCTGTATCAGTCATTGTTTGTGGGTAGCTGATGACGTAGTTGGGTAGGAAGAAATCCCTTCCAATAGTTTGTGCCCAACTTGAAGGGAGGTGGTAGCGAGCCCTATCAAGGCCTGGGCTTCTGCCTCAAGGTACGGTGTTACGGTGTTAATTATACATCTCATTAAAATATATATATATATGTGTGTATGTAGGTTTTTTGTTTTTTTTTAATAGAAGCATATGTATTGTAAGGGAGTTAGCTCGGCAGCAGGTGTGTGTGACCCCCTGGAAGGGTTCACTACACAAAACAGGCACAGCCAAACAGCAGTTGTAGATGAAAACACAAGTGTGGTTTATTTAGACTATGTATAATTGTAGAAAAACAGCAAAATAAAAACAAACATCAAAATAAATCCTTGCCAAATTGGCGACTTACTAAACTTTGTAGCTTTCCCTGTCTGCCAGCTAGGTGCAGCCTTGTGCTACACCTAGCACCTATCTCCCTGTTGTTATAATCAACCACACAGACTTCTTACCTCACAGGAACTGTGTAAAGCTCCCCAGTCTATTCACACAGAAACTGGTTCCAGGGTGAAGCAACTCCCTATACCTGCTGGGAGTTTATGTAAAGGCCTTAATGAGCCAGCTCAACTCAGCTGGGCTCATTACCTCTACCCCTGCAAGACTCTCAGCACTTCCCCTTAGTGGTAGAAATCAACATAGAGGCTGGGTTCACACCTATGCAAATTGGATGTGGCTTAAACCGCATCCAATTCGCAGGACACTTGAAAACACATTGTTTTCTATGTATCCGGTTCACATATGTCCAGTGCATTCGCACTCCGCATTGCACAAAAAAAGTGTGCGTTTCCCGTTGTGTTCAATGGGAGCGCATCTAACACAGAGATGCACTCTGCACTGAACGGAAATATTTTCCCCTGCTCGTGGCCCCTCCCTCCCCCCGCAGCTGCTGCACTGTGGGAACGTACAGGAGCCACCAAATGGTGGCTCTGCCCCTTCCCGGCAGCAGACAGGTTGGAATTTGCACCGGACTGGTGCGAATCCAGCCTTAACCTGGGACAAATATGCCTGCCATCCTGGTTGCAACCAGGTGATTTTACCTGCCTGCTGTCACAGTATGTATGTATCTTTTCAATACAGCTCTTGTATGAATCATTTAATTTTAGTTTATGTCATAATATTTCTTGTGTATACTATATTTAAATTATGTTTTTAGCCACCACCTTTCCATCTCTACATATTTATACATCTATCTCTCTCTCTCTCTCTCTCTCTATATATATATATATATATATATATATATATATATATATGTGTGTGTGTGTGTGTGTGTGTATTCTTGTGCAACCTTTTGTTTGTTAAATAGCCCTGAAGAAGGAGGAGCCTCTGTTCCACCAAAATGCTGTGGCTCGAGATTACTTGTTCCTACCTTCAATAAACATCTTTAACCACTTCCCGACAGCGCTATAGACAAAGGACGTCCACAGCGCGGTCGGGTTATTCTGGGAGGACGTCCATGGACGTCCTCCCAGAATCGCACTCCTGCGTGCCCCCTAGGGTGTGCGCACGGAAGCCTCCTTGCTCACCGGGTTCACGGGACCCGGCGCAGCACAGATCGCGGTAAAGGGCCCATAGCAACAGCCCTTTACCACGTGATCGCTGGTAAAGGGCTGGTAAAGGGAGCGATCACAATGTAAACAAAAAAGGTCATGAGGAGGTCCTGTTCTCTTCTCTCCTCACACCAATACTGTGTGAGGAGAGGAGAGCTTTGGTGAGTGACTTCCATCAGCTATCTGTGCCCAGCAGTGCCATTTAGTGCTCCAAAAGTACCCAGCAGTGCCATTACAGTACCCAGCAGTGCCACTAAAGTACCCAGCAGTGTCATCTGTGCCACTACAGTACCCAGCAGTGCCACTACAGTACCCAGCAGTGCCACCTGTGCCACTACAGTACCCATCAGTGCTACTACAGTACCCATCAGTGCCACTACTGAGCCCTACAGTGATCATCGGTACCCTACAGTGATCAACTGTGCCCTACAGGACCACTACAGTGCTCATCTGTGCCGTATTATACCACCAGTGCCCATCAGTGCCACCTGTGCCACCAGTGCCACTTCAGTGCCATGTCAGTGCTCATTAGTGCCACTACAGTGCTCATTAGTGCCACGTCAGTGCTCATCTGTGCCACTACAGCGCCCAGTGCCACTACAGTGCTCATTAGTGCCACGTCAGTGCTCATCTGTGCCACTACAGTGCTCATCAGTGCCAATACAGTGCTCATCATCACTGCCACTACAGCACTCATCAATGCTACTACAGTGCTCATCAGTGCCACGTCAGTGCTCATCTGTGCCACTACAGCGCCCAGTGCCACTACAGTCCGTATCTGTGCCATCAGGGCACCTACAGTAATCAGTGCCACTACAGCGCTCATCAGTGCTAATACAGTGCTCATCAGTGTCACATCAGTGCCACTACAGCGCTCATCTGCGCCACTACAGCGCTCATCCTACAGGACCACTACAGTGCTCATCTGTGCTACATTGTGCCCCCAGTGCCCATCTGTGCCACCAGTGCCACGTCAGTGCTCATCTGTGCCACTACAGTGCCCAGTGCCACTACAGTGCTCATTAGTGCCACGTCAGTGTTCATCTGTGCCACTACAGCACCCAGTGCCACTACAGTGCTCATTAGTGCCACATCAGTGCTCATTTGTGCCACTACAGCACCCAGTGCCACTACAGTGCTCATCAGTGCCAATACAGTGATCATCATCACTGCCACTACAGCACTCATCAGTGCTACTACAGTGCTCATCAGTGCCACGTCAGTGCTCATTTGTGCCACTACAGCGCCCAGTGCCACTACAGTGCTCATCTGTGCCATCAGGGCACCTACAGTAATTAGTGCCACTACAGCACTCATCAGAGCTACTACAGTGCTCATCAGTGTCACATCAGTGCCACTACAGCGCTCATCTGTGCCACTATAGCGCACATCCGTGCCACTACAGCGCACATCCATTCCACTACATTCCTCTTAAGTGCCACTACAGCGCTCATCCGTGCCACTACATCGCTCATCAGTGCCACTACAGCACTCACCCCTGCCCATATCAGTGGATCCTCATCAGCATCCGTCAGTGCCGCCTTATCAGTGCACAACAGTGCCAGCTAATAAGTGCATCATCAGTGTGGTGCATTAGTGTACATCAGTGCAACCTCATCAGCACCTATCAGTGCATCCTCACCAGAACCCATCAGTGCAACCTCATCAGCACCAATTAGTGCAGCCATAACTGTCTGAGTGTACCTACTACACCAGTTTGTCAACACAACCCACAGTTACCAATATGGCATAAAAAAAAATTCCGCTGAAGAGGCCTATTGTCTTCTAAGTTTGACCGATGAGCACCGCCAGCACCTCAGAAGGCAGGGTTAGCATGGCCGAAATGTGGAAAAGCTTTGTCAGCAGCACGCCACCACAAACAGCACCACCAGGTGATAGGCAACATCTTAGCAGGAGGCAGCATTTCAGCAACATGGTGGAACAGTATGTGTGCACACGCCTACACGTACTGACTGATGGGTCTGCCCCATTCAACTTCTGGGTCTCCAAATTGGCCACATGGCCTGAGCTTGCCCTTTATTCCTTGGAGGTGCTGGCATTCCCTACAGCCAGTGTATTGTTGAATGTGTGTTTAGTATGGCAGGGGGCATTATCACAGACAAGTGCAGGCACCTGTCCACAACCAACGTGGACAAGCTAACCTTTATTAAAATGAACAAGGCATGGATCCCACAAGACTTGTCTGTACCTTGTGCAGAATAAACACTTAGACCGGCCTCACGCAGCCATTCGTATCCTTTTTTTTTTTTTTTTTTTGAATATGTCTCAATATTTTAGGGACTACCCCAATTCTAAAAAAAACCCCAAACAAATGAAAAACAGCGTTGGCTACTTCCTCCTCCTCTTCCTCCTCCTCCACCACCACCACTTATGCCTACACTGCCACGGTCACGGCCTAGTCAACCTCTAGGCTCCTACTCCACATCCACCTCCTCCTCCCATTTTTATTTTTTTTAGTTGATTTTAAGTTATTTCCCTATCCACATTTGGTTGCAGGGCACTTGTCCTACTCTTACCCCCATTTTGCTTCCTTTTTCAGCCTTCTAGCCATTTCCATGACTTTTTTACAGCCATTTTTGTGCCCAAAAGTTCGGGTCACCATTTACTTCAATGGGGTTCGGTGTCCGGGGTCAAGTTCGGATCGAGTTCGGTACTGAACCTGAACAGTTTCACGAGGTTCTGTCGAACCCAACGAACTCGAACATCCAGGTGTCCGCTCAACTCTACTCATTTCCAAATGTTATCTGATGACTGAAATACATATGCTTTCTACTACTCGTGAAACCCAAAACAAAAATATTATTTGTACTCAGAGTCTTGAGCGGACCTGGATGATAAAACAAATATTTGTGAGAGTAGTGACCTGAGGTGGACCGTGGTCACGAGGTCAGTATGCCTAAAAGGGGGCATACCCAGTAATAAGAGAAGGAATCTTGAAAAAAAGAGGGGCAAGGGTGGGTGGGAAAACCTCCCAGGGACAAACGAGCAAAGTAGTAGGAGGAGGCTGGGTTTATATGACCAAGACTCCTCCTACAAATTCAGGCTGACCTGTGGTCATCCTTACTATTTGAACTCGGAGTCTTGAGCGGACTATTTGTGAGAGTAGTGACCTGAGGTGTGTCGTGGTCACGAGGTCAGTATGCCTAAAAGGGGGCAAAAATAAAACAAAGTAGGATGCAGAAATGCAAAGTTATTAGGGTCAAAAGCTTATAATTATTCCACGAGCCGGGCACATACCCGTGACATCTCCACAAATGGTTCAGGTATGTATCTGGCATAACAAAAAGAATTCCACCTGCCTAATCTCCTAATAATGTGAGCCAGCAATCCCTGTCGTGAATCAGCCGAGGCAGCTCCGATCCTGAACGAGTGACCCGAGTATTGTTTGGGGTTCACGTCCAGCCTCGCTAACAAGATGCGGATATGTTTAACAAACTATGTAGTTGAAAGGGGAGATCTAGGAAAAGGCAGCAGCGGGCTGGCTCTAGAAGCCCCCCTTAGGTGTGACATTAGGCCATCCAAGACTTTAACTGGACACCAAGCCGTGCCAGTCTCGAAATAATGTATGGTGGTGCCCGCCCCCTGTTGTTGTGTCTTGCTTGCCCCTAAATACAATCTAAAATTATCCCAATGTCTTGTTAACTGCCTAAATAACAATGGACGAGATTGGGCACCTGAAACTGTAAACTCACTAGGTCTCAGAAACCCATAGAAGGCTAGGTACATGGCTGCTTTTATGACCATGCTGGCTTGGTGTCTGAAAGGTGCGTTAGAAAGCATGTCAGACATGCTGCGGAACAACTGCCCTGACACCGGGAACCTGCATGTCGCAGCCGGTTGGTTATTTCTCTGAATCCCTTTGTGGATGGCTTTGATTGGATTAGCAGAAAACAAGGACAGTGTGTTAGGTTGTTGCAAGGAAATGAAATGTTGCATTCCAGCTAGGTAGGTCTTGATGGTGCCATGTGATAATTTTAATCTAAAGTGGGAAAAAGAAATGAACGCCAAAATGTTTTGCACACAGAACTGGTCAGGTTGAGGGTGCTGGATGGAAAAGGACTGAAACACCCGCCATGCGGTGTTAAAAGCTTTCCTAGTATTGACTGAGAGGGAATCTGAGATTAGCCTTCTGGCCCCAGCCTGAAGTTAACGCAATCCATCCGTAGCAGGCAATGATCCGGGCACGGGGTGGCACAGTCGTCTGCCTCCGGGACCTGTTGAAAAAATAAGGGGAAATTGAACCGAGATAAGGCATCAGCTGCAATATTATCACTGCCACAAGGATATGGAAATTTCCCTGCAGAGAGCCAAGTCAATCTGCGTAGAAAGGACATGATCACCAAGGAATTAGACCTACCTTTATTGATAATCTCCACCGCTGCTTCGTTGTCTGTGATGAAAGTAACTGTGTGTCCTGCCCACAAATGACCCCGAACCTGGGTAGCAGCCACTATGGGGTAGATCTCAAACAACAAGGAAGTCTTATGGAAACTTGGGATGGACCAAACCTCCTCCGGCCATGGGCCTGCCTGCCTGCCTGCCAATGGGTCCCAAATATGGCAGCGAAACCCCTGGAGGCTGCCGCATCCGATACCACCCTGGGGGATGATTCGGATGCTGCCGGGATAAACATTGAAATGCCATTCCAATGAAGCAAAATCCAATCCCACAGAACCAAAAGTGAGTTTTGTGGCAAAATAACAACCATCCCTCCACTTTATCCCGTGCCATTGCCACAGCGCGGGGAGGATTTGCAGTAACTTGAATGCATCGGAAATGTCGGCCACTACACCCAGTCTGATAATGCATTGAATGGCCTGATCCACAGATGCGTATTTGAGCGAGAACTCCTCAGAAGGGATCAAGGAGTTCACGCTAGGTACCTGGGAAGAATGAGGGGCAGACAAATCATAAATTAGACAAAGTTTATTATTGAATTTCCCTTTAACCACATCAATAGGACTGACCCTCCAGTTGACAAAAGGAGGCACTGAAAAAGGCCCAATGACAAAACCTTTATCGACCTGAGCTTGAAATAACGAGTCAACAGCCTCCTTGTTAGCGCTAGCCGATTGCAGGTTAGGACACTCAAAATTCTGCTGCGGAAGGGAGATGAAATCTGTGTGGAAGCCCACTGCCAACCCATTGACCAAAAACTCCCTGACTGTGGGTGAAGGGTGATCTGCCAACCAGATCCTTAACAAGGGGACATTCACCCGGCTTAGTCAAGAACCCGTGGCTTTCCTCAAAGAGCATGCAGACTTGGTGTGGGGCCTGAAACAGCTAACGCAAATGTGAAGGAGCCGACACTGGTTATAATTACAAGACCCCAGGTTGTAATTGTTGCAAATTTGGGCTTTGCCTAGATAATGGATGGGCCGACCTAACTTGTCCACCTGATTGAGACTACTGGGGACTGAGGACCTGCTGGGGCCTGGTTTAAGTATGCCAGGTAGCGTGAAAGGTTCCGCATTGGGACACCAGGACGTGGTGTGAGCTGAAGATTGGCAACTCGCACAGACCGGGGCTCTGAGCCCAGCAAAATGCCTGCAAAATAATTCAGTATCCATACTGCCCCAAAACATGGTAACCTGATGTTGACTGAACATGGCAGCTGCCTTAGCCAAAAAGAGTGGTGGTAGTCGTAAAAACTGGAACCACCATACTTGTGCCCTAGCTCCACTACCGCGTATAAATAAAGATCTAATTACTCCCTCCTAGATGGTTGTACCGAGCAGATCACATCCCTGAATATGCTAAAGGCCAGCACAAATTCTGGGATAGATAACTTGCGGGAGAGCCTGTGATCCCTGGACTTGACTATCATGGACACGTCACCGCAAGCATAAGCACGGTTGTCGGCCACATCATGGGCAGCGATTAAAAGGGAGGCTAGGTTGACATCTTTCCCTTCAGGTATGTCCTTCCTTATGTTAGCAGGAATGAAATGTGCTGGAGTCACGGAAGGAGAGCCCCAGCTAGTACCTGCTGTTGCTGGGCCCTGGCTAGGCACCACTGGAATATCCAGTACCCCGGCAGTCCCTGTTGTGGTTGCTACCACTGGGGCTATAGTTGGATGATTTTCCAGAGCTGCAACTCTGTCTCTCAATTCCTGTCCAGATGTGACCAATGAACTCAAAGTCGCATGAATCTGTGCCAAGGAAGAAGCAACCGAGCGCAGGGTCACTTGTTCAGAAACAGATCCTGAGGTCCTGGGAAACAATAGTCTGAATAGCTTGGCCTTTTGAGCAGAAGCCGGATAAGAAATGCCCCTCGATTGAAGTTCAGCCATCAGCTTAGGGATGGTCCAAGATCTCAAGGATGATGGTCCCCATGATCCGAGCTCCTTGCCGGTGATGGAGGGTTGGATACATAATCTCTTATGTCCTCGGCTTGAGACATGACCTACGTAACCAAGTAGAACAAAAAGCATTTATGACCGTGAAATGACCTGAAATCGCTTAATAAGTTTACCCCACCCCCGTGCTTAGTAAAGGATGTGAACAAGGTGACGAGGGCTAATTCGAGCCACCTGGGCGTCAGCAGGCAAAACGTATTCTCGGACCTGTGAGTGCCTGAAGACGTGACAGGCATCGTGAAGTGAACCGAGAAATGACGTGTGAAGACGTATGAGACAAAGATGTGCAGACTTGCCATCGTGACAAGTCATCTAAACACTCAACTCAATCTGTGAACTTAAAAATGTGTCAGATGAGATGGAATGCGGTGAAACACCAACCTATGCAGAAGCTACGGCATGATGTAAGAAAGGAACTGAACTCATACCTACCAATCTGGGCGCAAAACTCCTGGGAATAACTTGTCCACGTCCTGGTCAAATGACTAAAGAAAGGGGGAACATGAATACTGAAACCCGATTTGTTGAAATAAAAAGACCCCTCCTGCCCCAGGACCAGCCACCCCCTTACCAAAGTACTTACCAAGCTCGCTGTGAAAGTATCTGTTGCAGTGGCCCTCCTACTCACAGTGAACAGGAAACTAAGAGAAGAAATAAAAGAAGAGGCTACTACCCGTGTCCGATCGGCGACCAGATTGTTTTTTTTTCTTTGAAGAAATGATGTGCTACTCCTTCCTCTGAGGCCCCGTAGTGGGCGGAAGGAGAGCTGAAATGACCTGAGAAATGCGTCCCCTGAGAAACGAGTGGTAGAAATGAGAGTCAACCTGTCCTAGGCAAACCCCATCTTGTGACTGCCTGGGAATAGAGATTATTGTGGTTTTTTTTTTTAATATGTAAATGACATGCTACTTCTTGCTCCGTGGCCCCGCAGTGGGCGGAAGGAGAGCCGAAACGACTTAGCAATGCGTCCCTTGAGAAATGTATGGTAGAAATGAGAGTCGACCTACCCTGGCCTACAAGCAACTTGTGACCGCCTGAGAATAGAAATTCGTTTTTTTCTTTTTTCAAATAGAAATGATGATCTTCTCCTTCCTCTGTGGCCCCGCAGTGGGTGGAAGGAGAGCCTGAAATTACTTGGAAATGCGTGCCCTGAGAAATGTATGGAAGAAATGAGAGTCGACCTATCCTGGCATGCAACAAAACTTATGACCGCCTAAGAATGGAAATTCGTTTTTTTTTTTACAAATGAAATGATGTGCTGCTCCTTCCTCCATGGCCCTATAGTGGGTGGAAGGAGAGCCGAAAGGACTTCGAAAGAATGCAGCCCCTGAGCACGTGTGGCAGAAACAGACAACCCGCCCTGGTATGTTCCCAAACCTGTGACCGCCTTAGAATGAAAATTAAAGTTTTTTTTTTTTTAAATATATATATATATCCTTCATCCGTGGCTCAAGAGTGAGCGGAGGGATACATATGCATGGATAAAGCTGGGCCCCAAACCCCAATGATCATGCCGAGCCCTCCCATGTTTTATGGAATGCCAAACCAACGGTGCCCCCCGCCCCTGAGTGGCCTGCGGAGAATGGCAGGAGCTGGCAACCATGCCTGTACATGGGATTGGCTATATTGAGCCTGCCCAGCGGAGGCCATCTGGCTAGCAGACCGGACCCCCCCACCAGAAACAGACCAAGTGATGCAAGGATGCCCAGCGGGACGACGCATAACAGACTTGAAATCCCAAACACTGGGGCCCTTGGCCCAACTTACCCAGCCCCCTGTACAGATCCCCCCGAGCTTCCTGCTGCCTGACTCCGGTGCCTCGCGGTAAGCAGAGTGAAGAGCGGAACCGGAAATGACGCGACATAACGAAAAGACCTCCCAGACGAAATAAACCTCCCAGGGATGAACAAGCAGAGTAATAGGAGGAGGCTGGGTTTATATGACCCAGACTCCTCCTACAAATGCAGGCTGACCTGCGGTCAGCCTTACTATATATTGTATCTTACCAATTTTTTGATGTCTTGATTTCATCATTTTTTTAGGCTTTAAAGCTGGTCAGCAGAGGGACATATAAAGTGCTATAGAAATTCCTGGTAGAGTGCTGCGCTGGCTTTGGACTTGATAAAACCCAGTGGACCAACACCAGCAGATGACATGTCTCCATAATTCATCACGGACTGTGGGAAATGTTTCATTTCATTTGGAGATCAAGGTCCCAGACTGGAGAGGCACATAATCCAAGTTGTATGAGGTCCAGTGTGAAGTTTCCACACTCAGTGATGATTTGGGGATTCATGTCATCTGCTGGTGTTTGTCCACTGTGTTTTATCAAGTCCAAAGTTAGCGCAGCCCTATACCATGAAATTCTAGAGCACTTCATGCTTCCCTCTGCTGACCAGCTTTATGGAGATGCTGATTTCATTTTCCAGCTCACACTGTCAAAAATACCAATACTCGGTTTAATGATCATGGTATCACTGTGCTTGATTGGCCACAAACTTGCCTGACCTAAACCCCATAGAGACTGTGTGGAGTATTGTCAAGAGAAAGATGAGAGACACCAGACCCAACAATCCAGATGAGCTAAAGGCCGCTATCAAAGCCACATGGGCTTACATAACACCTCAGCAGTGCCACAGGCTGATCCCATTCATGCCACGTCACATGGATGCAGTAATTCATGCAAAAGGAGCCCTGACTAAGTATTGAGTGTATACTATATAATACATGGACATACTTTACACTAAGCCAACATTTCTGTATTAAAAATCCTTTTTTTATTGGTCTTGTAAGATTCTAATTTTCTGAGATACTGAATTTTGGGTTTTCACTAGCTGTAAGCCATAATCATCAACATTAACCACTTCCTTACTGGGCACTTAAACCCCCCTCCTGCCCAGACCAATTTTCAGGTTTCAGCGCTGTCGCATTTTGAATGACAATTGCACGGTCGTGCGACGTTGTACCCAAATAAAAGTGATGTCCTTTTTTCCCCACAAATAGAGCTTTCTTTTGGTGGTATTTGATCACCTCTGCGGTTTTTATTTTTTGCGCTATGAACAAAACCAAGAGCGACAATTGTGAAAAAAGAACAATATTTTTTACTTTTTGCTCTAATAAATGTCCCAAAATAAAAAAAAAAAAAAAATTATTCATTGGGTTTGGCCGATTTATATTCTTCTACATATTTTTGGTAAAAAAAATCGCAATCGGCGTTTATTGATTGGTTTGCGCAAAAGTTATCGCGTCTACAAACTATGGGAATTGATTTATGGCGTTTTTATTATTATTATTTTTTTTACTAGTAATGGCGGTGATCTGCGATTTTTATCGGGACTTTGATATCCGGGCGGACATGTCGGTCATTTTTGACACTTTTTTGGGACCAATGACATTTATTCAGCGATCAGAAATTTAAATGTCCACTGATTACTGTATAAATGTCATTGGCAGTGAAGGGGTTAACCAGCAGGGGGCAGTGAAGGGGTTAACAATGTTCCCTGGGTGTGTTCTAACTGTGGGGGGGATGGGCTGGTCGGGACATAACAGATCTAACTGATCCCAGTGACAGGGATCAGTAGATCTGTCATGTCCCCTGTCACGTGTTTACATCGGCGGTTCCCCGTTCTACTGCTCTGTAAGGCGATTGCGGGTCAGGAGCGGACATCGAGTCCGCCCGACCCGCGGGCACGCCCACGCAGTGTGCGGCGGCGGCGCGCGCGCGCCGCCGCCGCCGCCCTGTGCGCGCAGTGGGCGTGTGAAGGGGCGGACGTCCATGGACGTCCCCCCGGATTTTCAGGTCCGCGCTGTTGACGTCTTTTGTCAATAGCGCGGTCCTGTACTGGTTAAAAGAAAGAAATGCTTGAAATATATCACTATGTCTGCAAAGCATCTATATAAAATATATGAGTTTCACTTTTTGAATTAAATTACTGAAATACATTAACTTTTTGATGATATTCTAATTTTATGAGATGCACCTGTATATTGATAAAATTGTTTCATATTTTTCAGACACAGTGCTAAACAACATGAAACATATTAAAACATATTTACAGGGGGGAGGGGGGGGGGCGTGGCTTGAACGCTGAGGAGAATGGCCGCCTAATCTTGCTGCTCCGCCACTCTCCAGCCCTACTATCAGCTCCAGCGGGCGCCGACATCTGCAATCCGACCAGGAAATATGGGGAAACTCGACAGGGACACCTCCGCTGCCCACTCCAGGTCTCCAAGAGCACCGGACACTCAATTGAGCGCGAACATCCCCGAGATGTTCCGCTCCCGTCCCCAGCCGCGCGATGCGGCCTTGTCACAAGCCGCAAGCCCCGAGGTGGAGGTGAGTCAAAGCCCTAGCGGCTCCTCCACACAGGCAACGAACGTTCATTAGGACACAAACGTGGCCCCTCCGCACCAACACATCTGCATGGAGGATCTAAAAATGATAGCAGCAGACATAAAAAACACTCTGTCAGTGGCCATCGCTGACCTCAGGCTGGACATACAGGCTGTGGCTGTCCGCCTGGAAGATGTAGAAGAAATCACAGACAGGCATGAGGCAGCCATTAGAGCCACTAGAAGCACACTCTCCATACACATACAGAGATTGAGAGAAATGCATAGAAGCATAGAGGACAAATAGGTGCCGCAGACATAACATACGATTCAGGGGCATACCAGAAATGATTGACACAGAGCAGATCCCCCAGGCAGCCACCTTCATATGCAATGACCTATTGGGCAGACCCCCCGACACGGCTGTGGAATTTGAGCGGATACACCGAGCTCTTCGCCCAAAAGGAAGAGATAGTGACCCCCCAAGGGACATAATAGGCTGCCTAGTAGACTTCAGACTGAAGGAGGACATAATGCGACAAGCCAGGCTCAGGGGTTGGATCCTGTTCCAGGGGTTTGAAATAAAGATCTATCAAGACCTGTCACAGATCACACTGTCCAAGCGCAAAGCCCTGAGACCGCTCCTGGATACCCTCAGGGACCGGAACCTGCCATACCGCTGGAAATTCCCCTTCTGTCTGCAGGCTGGCACAGGGTCTAGGATTGTCTACCTTCGTCATCCAGAAGAGATAGAGGCATTCTGCACATCCCTAGGCATACCACAGGTGAACATCGAGAGTTGACCCTTTGAATCGCAAACGCACCCAACAGCACTGGAAGAACCGATGGATACGCACAGAAGAGATGCAACGCCCACCCTTGGGAGACGACGCCGCCATTCAAATCCTACCATGCCACCAAACAACCGGCGCCTCCCAAGAGAGGGCAATGCACTTTCCTCCCTAGCACACAGGAGGCCCAGGAGAGATTAAGCTCAACATACTAATACCCAACACACTAACACCACGTTACGTAGAAAACCAGCTGATCTTGAAATTCCTCTATTCCTAACCGAAGCAATCAAAATTGACATTTTTTGCCCACAGCGACCATGATAGTCAAAATATTAGTACGCCGTCACCTGAACCAATAATCCTTTTTTTTTTTTTTTTTCCGGATCAGTTTCGTCTAGGTCTGTATCTTATCGACCTCTTTTCCCCCTTATGATTTCACTTCAGCCGTGTCATCATGGGAAGACTTCTCATCATCTCCGGTCTCCCCTTATCGACCTTACAGATTTTATATTTCCTTCTTTTATTTCCTTTCTGTTGGAAGACTGGATATTAGTTTTTCCTCTATAGCAGCCCCGTCTCTCTTTTAGCTTTTTCTTACATCCCTTTACTCCCCTCATCCCCCACCCCCCCTCCACCCTAGGTTCCGACAGCTGTTTCTCCCCTGATCATTATATTTATGTATGTCCCGGAGGTCTTGAAACTTATCCATCCCTCCCACTTCTCCCCTTCGTCCTCCATTAAATCCTCTGCTCTTATTTTCAGGGACTCCATATTTCGTATCTCTTCTACTCTTAGGCACCATTCCCTCACTGTTGGTATTTGCGTACTTTGCCAATATCTGGGGATCAGCCCCTTTGCCGCGTTCAGCAGGTGTGGTACTATAGATTTTATGTATTGTGTGATGGGTCTGTCCGTCAGATGGAACAAGCATTTCCATGGAACTCTGGCTATCTCAATTCCAGTTATTTCCTTGATCAGAGCCACTATCTCTTCCCAAAATTTCTGGATCCCCTTACAGTCCCACCACAGATGTGTCATTGTTCCCACTTCTCTGCAACCTCTCCAACACCATTTTCCATGATCTGTCTGAATCTTTGACATTCTCTCCGGGGTAAGGTACCATCGTGCGAGGCATTTATAATTCATCTCCCACGTTTTACTATCTGTGGAGGATTTAAACCCAAGTTTTGAAATCTTTTCCCACGCATGTGTCCCCACTTGTTGTCCCAGTTGCTTCTCCCATCTATCGAAGCATGGCGGACGTTCCTCACTCCCCAGTTCTACTAGCATATTGTATAGTTTAGCCACGTACCCTTTTTTTCCACCTCTTTTCATGCAAATTTTTTCCAATTGTGTTGTTTCTTTTTCTGTTCTCAGTGGCTGGGGGAGTGCTTTGACAAATTGTCTTAGTTGCTGGTACCGCCATGCGTCGATGTCTTGGAATTCTGCCCTACTTTTTAATTCTTCTAGTGTCGCTAAATCCCTGTGTGCTTGTCTATGCCCATGTGCAGAAGGGAGTCTAATGGGAGTGGTTTCTTAAATATTAACCAGCTGCTGCACCTGCAAAGCTCTAATGAGGAGAATTGCAGGGCCTGCATCCCTTTAGATGTGATTTCCTATTGGAAGTACCTTACCAAAAATGACATTTTTGTTGCAGGGGATGCCTGAAAATAGCGACACTGAACCAATAATCCTAATACTATCTGGGGGAAAAAAAAATCTTTGAAATATGAACCACAGGACTACCACTGGTTAGGTTTCTACACCCCCTCCACCCTGATTTATTATCTCTCAGCTTCATCTCCTCTTAAGCAGATCACCGCTCACCAGCATTTCTGGAGAAGTAGACTTGATCCACACGCGACAGAGCCATGTACGCGTCAACTTGAACGACTAAAGCCACATCTACAGACCTCTCTGATGACAACCAGGGTTGGGTAAGACTATCTCACATAATGATAAGTAACTAGGCCTGCTAGAAATGGTTCTCTTCTGCTTACCTTGCATCTTAAGTTTTTAACAACCATACGCTAACAACTCTTGCCCACTGGGACTTTAAGCCAGCATACTGTTCACCTCATATGCAAATCATAAGCATACATCAACAGTGGGCCCTTAAAGCCCTTCACCAACATAACATAAAGCTGAATAAACTGAATAGGGGGGAAAAAGAGAACTCTCCCACTCTCAGGCAGAAGTGCCAAAGGCCTATATATGTGCCGTTGCTTATCGAATATACATCGGAACTCCCCCCTGGACCTGCTAGCAGCCGAGAATTAACGGTGGCCTTAGATAAAACTATTCCACCTTCCCCAGTATCAGCCTTCGTCATTGAGCAAAGCACACAAACTTAAGACTATGAAGCCTTACGAGAAACCCTCTACTAGACTCTCCTCACTTCTGAGGAGGATCGGGACGAATCAGAAACACAGTATAACTGGCCTCATATCAACCGAAAACCCACCCCCCTTTTTTATTTTTGGTGTTGGTTGACATGGTAAGGGGAGATGAAAGAGGGTGAGATGTGGTCATGGACTTAGGTTGATAAGAATAAACAAGTCTACTGTCTCTATTGGTTAATTTGTCTATAGACAATACGATAAGCTACTCTGTGGCTCCAGGCAGTCCCCTATACCTCTCTCTCACCCTTAATGCAACGCCCCTTGGTAGGGGGTCTTGTTCGCCCTTTGGCTATATCAAACAGACTAGGGGAGAGGTGTGGGGGAATTCAACGGCCACAGAGTTTCGGGTTGTACCTCATATCCGTTTACACGTGCAAATTTTAATTCTTAATTTTTGGTTAATTCTTGTCTTTTGTGTGTTAGATATTACAGGGCTAATGATTGCTGGCCTTCGACAGAAAGGCCATGCATGAAAATATTCATATATGTTTATTACTCTTCACATATGTTTATTACTGTTTGTACCTCTCCATGTTGATTAAGACTCTGGTGGAGGATGAGACCGTGACCTTGAGATAGTTCCACCCTCGAGGAGTCAATAGAAAGATAGAATAAAGAGATTATATCCTCTCAATACATGAGTCATGTACCCAGACATCACAATGTTTTTGGATGCCACAGTATCTTAAGTGTCTCTCTACTCCCCTCTCAAACTTGCCTCTTGCTCTACAGAGATCCATAAATTAATAAAATTACACTCAGTACACATAGACTTTCGTATTCTTCCTCAAGCACACCTTACTCACTTATCCGCACAAATAAGGTTAAACGAATATCCACCTATATCCATAAGTACACAGGTCCCATATAGACTAGATCTGGCTAACACTAGCCATCCCCCCTCACAAACTCCTCTGACCCGCCTTATACCTTATATATATATATATATAGGGGCTGCGGAGTGGTGTTGCTGCTCTCCAATAGTGACATCACAGACACATATTACGTTGCGCCATTGTCCTCACACCTTCTACCCCCCTACAACGGTTCAGTCCACATACCTGAGCCGAACAGAGGCGACACCTGTAAATTTGGCAGGCTAGCTGGTCTACCCCTGCCGCCGCCTTCCAAACCTATTCCCTTTCCTGTAAATAATCAATCTTAGCCTCAGATGACGTCTCATGACGAAACGCGTAAGGCGTGGCCAAACGTAATTGCGTCACTTCCGGTGTAGTGGTTCCACGAGGTGGAACGCAGAGCGGGTAGGAGGAAGAGGACTCATACCTTTCTCAAGTGGGAATCCACTGCCCACTCTGTCTCTTTTTTACACTGGAATTGGAGTGATTTTTAAACTGCTTTTTAAACTACTTTTTTCTGCTAATTCAAAATAAATCTATTTGGACGTATTACACTATGTTTGGAACCCCCTTTTTTTGAACATATGGAGCCACTGGATTAACCGGAGGAATCGATCAACGGAGGGGATTTCCTCTCAAGCGTGCGGATCCCGACATCCAGGAAGGAGGACCAAAAGACCCATTTACCAGAGGCGTGTTACCCCTGCAGGGGTGTGAAGATTTTGGTAAGTGGGGATACATGCGGGGGAGCACCAGCAGATGTCACCTGATTACATCCAGAGGAGCACAAAAGTCACTTTGTTCCAAGCTGTTTTGCAATTTTAATGAACATTGGAATCCCATTTTTGCAATTGTGCACTATTTACTTTTTGGTTCCCTGTGGTATAGCAACACCTGTTCAATATACATTTTTAACGGAGACTTTCCACAAGTTTATATGACCACACTTTTAGGTCATTACCTTTTGCACCTGGTAATATACATGTACACCCCTGAACCCTGCATCTTTC
>BLSH010262986.1:133850-144749 GCA_018402905.1 Glandirana rugosa
GAAACCACAAGTCCCTATCATAAAAATCACTTCGAGACCCCAAGAAAACATACCCACCGACGTACAATCTGCAGAGCGAAAACAGAGTCCCACCTAACGAATCACCCTAAGAAAATGGGATTTCCTCATTCCCAATACCCTATATTCCCTCACCCCCTCGTCCCTATCCCACAAGGACGATAGTTAATGTCGATTTCCGACTTAACATTTCACCACCCTACCACCCGGTTATGTGATGTGCCCCTCCTTTCCCTTATTTATTCATCTGTTTTTATATAATTAGTACACACAATATTAATAAGTTCACCCTATATTTATTCTTTACATAATAATAGACAGCGCCATTCCTGCTTGTTCTTTTATATTTCTATTCCCTTTCCTCCCCGTGTAGTGTATTGGCCCACCATCCCACCACTTTACAATTCAGCCTTTAGCTGTAATTGATAGCAGGAACACCCTATCCCTGCTCCCCCACTCCCTTATATCCCATAACCCTTACTCCTTTAGGGTAAAAGAATCCCACTAAGCAATCCACCCTGAGACAAAAGCGAGACGTCTAACATGCAGCCACCCATACAAAAGAACCCCAGAGCTTCACTAAAAATACTATCCCTGAACACCAAAGGCCTAAATACTCCGGAAAAAAGATCACAACTCATGTCATATCTAAAGAAAACTAAATCAGACATAGTATTACTCCAGGAAACTCATTTTAAAACAAACCACATTCCTAAAATGTCAAATAAAGACTTCCCCCTGGCACTACATGCGACCAATCCCCAGGCTAAAACGAAAGGAGTTTCTATACTCATTTCAAAACACATCCAATTTGAATTAATAGACTCCCTACCAGATGAAAACGGTCGATACATTTTCATCAAAGGGAAGCTGAGGAACAGATCCATATCAATAGCTAACATTTATAGCCCCAACGTTTCCCAACCCAACTTTTTGCGCGAAATAGCCCTACAGCTGTCCTCGTTTCAAGCTGGATTACTTCTTATGGGGGGAGATTTTGACGTGCCATTGAACCTGATAGAGGATACCTCTTCTGGAACCTCCACGCTCACTTATAACGCCATCAGGAAAATTAAAACACAATTAAATGACCTCCTATTGCACGACACATGGAGAACCTTACATCCACGTACCAGAGATTACACTTTTTTCTCCGCACCCCATAATAAGTACTCCAGGCTATATTACATTTTCATATCACAGAAATATCTCCCACACCTCAAAAAAGCCTCCATTGAGCCTCAATTCCTCTCAGACCACAATCCAGTAACAGCGACTCTCTCCCTCCCAGACCATGTAAAATCTAGCACTATCTGGAAACTCGATGCCTCACTCTTAACTGACCAGGCCACTATCAAAGACATCAATGAACAAATAACCCAATTTTTCCTTACCAACGACACTCCGGAGGTGACCCCCATATCCCAATGGGAGGCTCACAGATGTGTCATCAGGGGTCTACTCATAGAAAAGGCCACAACCAAGCGTAGGATCCAAAAAGAATGATTTAACGCCCTGATCAAACAAATAAAAGACCTAGAAACGGCCCACAAATTGTCCCAAGCAAAACGTACCCTAGTCGAGCTTGAAACCGCTAGAGAAGAATTAGGCAAACAGATCAGAAGGAATTTTACCCTCTCGCAGAAACTGTTCTACGAGTACGGGAACAGTAAATTTTTAGCGAGAGCCCTACAAACCAAAAGAGCAAATAACTCAATCAGAGCAATCTGCGATTCCAAAGGAGATCTACTGACAAAAAACAAAGATATTGCCAACCAATTTGCACAATACTACACTAACCTATATAACCTCCCCCCTCCACCGGTAACAGCATAATTTCCGGGATCTAGAAAGGAGATCCTGGCAGACTTCCTGGGAAAATACAGACTGCAAGCCATACCGCAGGAACAGAAGGAGGCCCTAGATGGCCCAATATCTGCCACAGAACTCATAAACGCAGTCCGACAAATGAAGCAAGGCAAGAGCCCAGGACCCGACGGCTTCTGCCTATCCTATTATAAGACATTCCTAAACACGTTAACCAAACCGTTCCTCAAGACATTCAACCAATTAGCGAGCCCAGACGTATCCCCCCAAAACCTGTTAGAAGCCCACATATGCGTGATCCCCAAACCAGGAAAAGACAGTGAAAGAACATCAAACTACAGACCTATCTCCTTATTAAATATTGACATAAAACTATTCGCAAAAATTCTCTCAAACCACCTTCTCCCGCTCCTCAACACCCTCATATCTAGAGACCAAGTCGGCTTTATACCCGGTAGAGAATCTAGGGACAACACCCTCAAAGCGATAAATATACACCATTGGCTCTCTAAAACGAACCACCAGGGCTTCTTCTTGTCATTAGACGCAGAGAAGGTGTTTGACAGGTTGGCCTGGGATTATATGTCCGCCGTTCTACACAAGATAGGTTTGGGGGAAAGATTAATGGATTTATCTCATCACTATACAAGAACCCAAAAGCCTGTGTCAGAACAAATGGCCTCCTGTCAAACGGCTTCTCTATCAAGAATGGTACCCATCAGGGATGTCCCTTGTCCCCACTACTTTTTGTTCTCACCCTAGAGCCCTTCCTGAACCTGATTAGGAACAACGTGAATATCCATGGAATAGATATACATAATAAGCAATACAAAATAGCAGCCTTCACGGATGACCTCCTCCTTTTCCTGTCCCAGCCCACCATCTCCCTTCCCAATCTTCTAAAGGATCTCAAAACCTTCCAGTTCATATCATATTTTAAAATCAACTATGATAAATCTCACGCCCTATACATTTCCCTAACTGACGATCAAGTTGCCCAATGTAAAAATTATTTCCCCTTTGAATGGAAATCGGATTCAATCACATACTTAGGCATCCAACTTCCGAGAAAACTCCATAACCTTTACAACTTCAACTACCCCCCGCTATTACAAAACATAACACAGGACCTCAAACGCTGGAATAAGGCACACTTTTCTTGGTTTGGTAGAGTGGCAATTATAAAAATGAATGTCTTACCCCGCCTCCTTTACCTCCTACAAACAATACCCATAGCACTACCCAAATTGTTCTTCTCCTCATTCAAGAAACTATGTAGGGAATTTATCTGGAATCACAAAACCCCTAGAATCGGATACTCTCAACTGGTGAAACCCAAGCTGAAAGGAGGAACAGGTGTCCCTGACATGCAACTTTACCACACGGCTTGCCACCTACAAAGAATCTTAGATTGGCACTTACACACGCACCTAAAAGATTGGGTATCACTAGAGTATTCTTTCTTGAAAACACCCATAAACCCATCTCCATGGCTCTTAAAACACCATAGACCACCAGAATTAACTTCACACGATCGGGCCCACACTTTCATGCTTTGACATAGCGGTTTAAAATCACAACATTTCGGCGACCTTAGGACCTATGACCCCGCCGCTATACAACCCGGACTTCCCACCCGGGCTTTGCTCTCACCCTATGTCATATTCCTTCCCAACAATTGGATTACGCGTCCATCACCTAATTAACAAAGACAGGATACAGGAGCGAGAATACATTAACACCAATATAGCAGCTCAAAACCTAAACTTCCTCAGCTACATGCAAATCACACATTATTTCGCCAAGGTAAAAGCCCAGACGGACTTCTCTTCGGAATTAACCCCTTTTGACTCCCTATGCATAGGCGGGAACCCCCAAAGACATGTTATCTCTCTGGTACACAACATGCTTTGGGGCAGTACCCCATCAAACAAAAGTAAAGCCTGCGAAGCATGGGCACAAGACCTCCGATCCAATCTCTCAGATACTGATTTGGACACCGTTTACCGCCACATACACAAAGGATCACTAAATGTATCCATACACGAGAACAACTACAAGATAGCCTCCCGTTGGTACCGCACCCCAACACTCCTACACAGATACAATCAAATCCTCCTGGATAAATGCTGGCGATGTACACAAGCAAAAGGCACCCTCCTCCACATATGGTGGGAATGCCCTCAAATTCAGCAGTTTTGGCAACAGGTACACAATCAAACACATAGCATATCTACATAATCCTTAGATTTTACTCCAGAACAGTACCTTCTCCATTACCAAGTCCGCCCGTCCGCATCATACCATAAGTCCTTAGCTATGACCATGATCAATGCATCGAAGCTGTGTATACCAAGACTATGGGGCACCACCAAAACCCCTTCCATATTAGAGTGGTATCGACAAATCAATAGAATTGCAGAGATGGAGGAACTCATATGCATTTCCCACAACAACCCAAAAAAATTCTCACAGCGATGGGCATGTTGAACACATTTCCAAACAATAGAACCGTATAAATTAATTAAGCAACCTCCCCCACAGACCCTAATCCTCCAACAACATCACCATACATAAGTATACTCAGAACCCTTGCCTGAAGTTCTATAGACATTTAAATCTTGCCAAATCCCACCCAGGGGCTTAAAAACATCCACACGAAAGAGATCTGAAAGATCTAATGCACTACAACCCAATAACCGCTCTCCCTATAACAAGATAACTCTTCTCCAGTTAGATTGTCTCCTACCCCAAACCACCCCCTATACAATACCACCCGCTCCCCCCCCCCCCATCCTTAGCAATACACTCATATAATTTCCCTTGCCTAAAAAGGACACTATGTGACATAGATCCCTTGCACACGCAGGTCGTGACACCACCTATACAACCCTCCTCTAGGCTTAAGTACGCACCCTTTCAGCTACATAGGTAGCCTATTAGATCAATAGGCCTTCATCTTTCTTATTCCCCCTTTCCCTTCTCTTTTTGCGAATCAAGAGATGCATTAAGAGTCCTAGACTAAATGCTGAGACTGTCCAAAGATGTTATGTATCCACTTATGGCTCCAAGTCTCGTTATATATTTGTACTTGTCTTTATGTTTAATAAAGCTTTTTGGAAAAAAAAAATAAGGGTCTGAATAAAATATTAAAGACAATTTAAAACATATTTACAATATCAAAATGACTTCACCGTTTGTAAACATAGCAAATGAGATATGCTTAGGGTTGTTCAAAATACTGTAAATAACTTACCTGATCTTTGAAAAAACAGACTACATAAAAACTTGCAAACTATATTTCTAATGCAATGCTACTGCA
Organism: Glandirana rugosa; assembly: GCA_018402905.1. Taxonomy (NCBI): domain Eukaryota; kingdom Metazoa; phylum Chordata; class Amphibia; order Anura; family Ranidae; genus Glandirana; species Glandirana rugosa. Next base: position 139,018 of record BLSH010262986.1, read on the forward strand.
GACCCACAGAAACTTTCTTAATAATCCCACTTTATAGAGAATTTGTAAGCTATGTAAATAATAAAATGAAAGCTTTCCACAAATTATTCTAAATAGAGTAGAACATGGTGTGCCCCTAAAAAACTTACACTGCAAATTGAATATATTTGTCAGTGTCAATATAACTGTAATTTGTCAAGGTAAGATATATATATATGCATGCAAGTTTTGTTTTTTGGAAAAGAAAAGTTTTTTTTTTTTACCAGACTTTGTTTATTACAGAAGAAATATGAAGAACAGATGGAGAGATCAGAATCTGAGACATAGAGAAATTCAGTGGGAGCTCACATTGCTGGCCAACATTTTCCTTCACCAATGTTGTTGTAGGCAATGCTTACACCCACTTTAAAAACAACATACTTTAGTATTTTATTTATATTTTTAGTGTATGCACCACCAAAAATAAATGTTCTTAAAAAAGCTTTTGTTTGCCTTGTATTTATTGCTGTGCAGTGCTTTTATTCCTTAGCAATTAGCAAAAGGTTAATGCATATCTGTTGATCCAGCCAGCTTCTGCTCTCATTTTAGCCTTCTTGTTATAGGAGGTCTCCTCTTTGGGCATGTTTCTGTCTTGGTACTACAGAATGCACATACAGTGTACCTGTAAGGTTACATTTAGCAACGAACCAAAGGTTCAGACAATACCTTAACTGTTGTTAGTTTGTCTCCCTGGTTGACAGGAACTGAATATTATATATATTATTCATATACTGTATATAGGGGGCTTAGGTAAGTATTGGGGGGGGGGGCTGCTGCACACAGACTTTTTATCGTAATGCATAGAATGCATTAATGTGCATGTAAACCCTCACATATACCCAGTGAAGTGAACATTGAAGTAAACAGGCATACAGCCAAGACAGCTGATTGGAGGAAAAGCACCCCCCCGCCCCAACAGACACAGAGACTTGCAGAGCTTTGCTGTGACAAGACAAGCTCTCTGCTAATCTATTTATAGAAACCTCCCTCAACACAAATTTCAGGCTGGTTTTATCTTGGTTGACAAAACTTGTCAGAAGTTATAATGCTGATAACAGAGCAAGAAACAGCAGAGACCTGTGACACAGGGCTTTGGAAAGAGATAAGAAAATACTACAGATATATGTGCTTAGGTAAAATTTAATGAATCAGGTTTACGTCCACTTTAAGATTAAAAAAAAAAAACCTTCTGCCATTGCAACCCCTTTAAGCTTGTGCTACAACCACCAGGGGTATCACTCCTTCCTCAGTGAGCAAAGTTTCTAAAATTCTTCACTTCTCACGACCACTCAAAAGTGCATAAAACAAACAAAACAAAACACTTCTAGTGTGGTTTTATACATATATATATATATATATATATATATATATATATATATATATATACTGATAGAAACACGCATGATCGTGCTCACATGAAAAGTGCAATCTCAAAATCACCATGTGATGCTCAATCTTCCTATCCACCGCCGTGTGTGCACCCCATGCAATTTATTCTCCCCAGATAAAACAACCTATTTGGTCATATACAGCATGTCAATATACTCTGTCTTAGTCCTCAGATCCACATCCTTTAGGTATCCCAAGTACCCCATAAAAGAGACATCTCCATAGTATAATAGTGTTTACACTACTGCTTTATTGTGAAAAATAGGACCTAGAGGTGCATAGTGTGATATGATAAAATATTATTTTTAGGTCAAGGTACATCGTCAACTTTTAGACTGTTACCAGGGCCGGTGCAAGGATTTTTGTCCACACAGACGAAGGTGCATTTTGGTGCCCCCCCACCTGCATTCCTTCCAACTGTGGAATTTCAGAATGAGGGACACTTGAGGGAGGAAGTGACCTGCAGAGCACATAGCTGTCACCCAATTCCCCTTCACCAAATCCCCCCAGCACAAATCCTCTCCCCCCCCCCCAATGCTCCTTCCCAGCACAACACATCTCCCTAAAGTTTTTCTCCCAGCAAAACATTCCCCCAAACCCAATCCTTCTTCTAGAACAGATCTTCCTCCCAGTGTATATCTTTTCCCCATTTATAGCACAAATTCTCTCCTCCAAATCCCCTCCCAGAACAAATCCTCTTCCACCCCCTAAATATCCCCTCTCAACACAAATCCTTCTCCCAGCACAAATATACCACCCCAAACCCCCTCCCAGTACAAATCCCCCCCCCCCTTCTAATACAAATCATTTATTAATACTTCCCAACTGTCCTCCTTTTTGTGGGACCTTCCTGAGATAAGAACAAAAGCCTGCAAATGCAGACTAAGGGCTAGTTCCCACCAACACACAGTGCAGAAAACCTGTGTTCTGTGTGTGCTTCCTGCACCGCATTCAAAATGCACTGCAGTTGTGATCTGCCCTGGGTATCACTGTTAACTTAACCCCTTCATGTCTAAGCCTTTTTTTGACATTTGTTGCTTACATGTTAAAATCCGTATTTTTTTGCTAGAAAATGACTTAGAACCTCCAAACATTATATATATTGTTTTTAGCAGATACCCTAGAACAGGGATCTCAAAACTACAACCTTCCAGTTGTTGCGGAACTACACGTCCCATGAGGCATTGTAAAACTCTAACATTCACAGACACGACTAGGCATTATGGGAATTGTAGTTCCTAAACAACTGGAGGGCCACAGTTTGGAGACCTCTGCCATAGAGAATAAAATGGTGATTTTTGCAATATTTTATGTCACACATTATTTGCGCATCAGTCTTTCAAACTCAATTTTTTGGAGAAAACAAAACAAAACAGTAACATTAGCCCATTTGTTTTGTATAATGTGAAAGATATTGTTACGCCGAGTAAATGCAAACCTAACATGTCACACTACACTTGTGGAATGGCAACAAACTAAGGTACTTAAAGAAGAACAGCAGTCTGCTCACATAATTTGTAATGAAACATCTTCTTTGCCATTCTGAAGCTTCCCTCTAGCCACTTTGCATATTTTATATATACTACGATTCTGTACTTGCCAAATATGCTGCAGAAATCTCCCTCCACTGAGTCTGGCTGCAACCATTTTAACTGTGGGCAGCTGAAGCTGCTGCCTGTTACTTCCTGGATTTACACAGACACACAGAGGCATACCTCCAACTCTGCAGCTCTCATTGGTCCACTTATGACTCACCACCCCTCCCTCCCTGGCAAACTATCACGAGAGTGAGAGAGAGAGCTGTGCATGTTGTCAAATGCCAAGGCATTTTTCCAGCCAAGAAACAGGAAGTTGGCTGTGTAGGGTATTTACTGGCAGAAAAAGAAATGTTTTACTATGCAAAGTCAAAAAAACAAGAGCAGAAGATTTAATAGATGGAAAGATGAAAAAATGACTGAAGATCCGCTTTAAAAATCTCCATAGGTGACGCTTTAAAAAATTGTACTGGTTAGCAGTTTAGAGCTACAGCGGAGGTCTCTTTCAAAATCCCTTGTGATAGTAATAGGCAGTGACAGGTACTCTTTATGGAGGGATCTGTGGTCTATAAGACCCCAAACCCCTCCTCTGCACTTAAAAGCATTCAGAACACCAAGTTTGGCTGTTTTGAACACTGACATTTTTTTAAATCTGATGTCTTTAACCACTTCAATACAGGACGTTTATTGGCCTTCCTGCCCAAACCAATTTTCAGCTTTCAGCTCTCTCACACTTTGAATGACAATTACTCTCTCATGCTACACTGTACCCAAACATTTTTTTTCACACAAATAGAGCTTTCTTTTGGTGGTATTTAATAACCTCTGGGTTTTTATTTTTTGAGACATAAGTGAAAAAAGTGTGAAAATTTTGAAAAAAAAACCACTTTGTTTAGTTTATGTAATAAAATTTTGCAAATAAGTAATTTTTGTTCATAAACCTATACTGCTACCTATCTTTGGTAAAAAAAGAACCCAAGTAAGTGTGTATTATTTGGTCTGTGTGACAGTTAGCCTCCATTCACATATGGCCGACCCGACTTCGGCGTGACTTCGCTTGATGATATCAGCGCGACTTCAAGGACCTCAGGCGACTTTACAACACTATTTTTGCCAGGCAACTTTGCCTTGGCCAATCAGAGAAGGGAGGGAGGGGGCTCCCTAAAAATAAATTCTATTCTTTTAACTGTAAATTTGCTTCCATGTAGATGGGGATCCGACTTGGAGGCGGCGTCTATTGAATCCTATGGGCACAAGTCGGATAGAAGTCGCCTAGAAGTAGTACAGGAACCTTTTCAGAAGTTGCTTGAAGTTGGAGCGACTTCAGTCGCGTATATTAAGATGGCTCCCATTCATTTTAATGGGATTTCAAATGTCAAGCGACTTGGGGCGACTTGAGGTTCACCCCTGTGTGAACGGGCACTTAGAGTCTACAAGCTATGATGCCAATCATTGAAAATTGATCACACCTGATGTACTGATGGCCTATCTCATTTCTTTAGGCCCTGAAATGCCAGGAAAGTACAAACACCCCACAAATGACCCCTTTTTAAAAGTAGACATTCCAATGTATTTAGTAAGAGGCATGGTGAGTTTTTTGAAGTTGTACCTTTTCCCCACAATTTTTGGGAAAATTAAAAAATTATTATTATTTATTTTTACACAAAATTGTCATAACAAGAAGTTATTTCTCACATTCTGCTACTCACCCCGAGTATGGCAACATCACATGCGTGAGACTTTTTCACAGCCTGGCCACATACAGAGGTCCAACATGCAGGGAGCGTCGTCATGCATTCTAGGAGCAGAATTTTCACATCTAATTTCCTAACTACCTGTTACACTTTTGAAGGCCCTGGAGCACCAGGACAATGGAATTACCCACAAAATTACCCCATTTTGGAAAGCAAACACCCCAAAGTATATTCTATGAGGCATTATGAGTCTATTGAATGGTTCATTTTTTGCACAAGTCTTCGAAAAACATGGAAATAAAATGAAAACGCTTTTATTTTTACACAAAGTGGTCAATTTATAAGATATTTCTAACACATAGCATGTACATAGCAAAAATTACCCCCTAAAATATATTCTACTACTCATCCCGAGTATGGTGATACCACATGTGTGAGATCTTTACACAGCCTGGCCACAAAGAGAGATCCAACATGCAGGGAGCACCGTCAAGCATTCTAGAAACATAAATTACACATATGATTTCCTAACCACCAATTACACTTTTGAAGGCCCTGCAGCACCAGGACAATAGAATTACCCACAAAATTACCCCATTTTGGAAAGCAAACATATCCAACGTAAATTCTATGAGGCATTATGAGTCTTTTACCAAAAAGTGCAGCGCTGATTCAATGTAGTCAAATGAATGTATCAACAAATTCATTGAAACCAGTCCAGATAGTTCACACTAGTATGTATATAGTCCTAATGGTCAGGATCCAGGGTTTGATAATAAGACACGCTTCCTCAGCTTGTAGCAAATCCAATATTGGGAATAAATAAATACCCTTACCAGATGTACTCTGGGGAAACGCCTTAAATCATGGATACGCTCCAAGGAAGAGATCTTTCCACCAGCTTCGGAGCTCCAGTCAAGCAAACCCGATCCACAGGAAACCTCCACCTCCAAGGGAATAACCATACATCCAAGGTGTCCAGAGAAAGTACAAACACTCGGAATGGTAGGTAGCGGTGCATGCATAAAGGATAAAAGAAGCTTCACATGGAATTCCAACGTCTAAGAACAAGCGCAATGAGCCGGAGTAGACCCTC
>BLSH010262986.1:157137-169828 GCA_018402905.1 Glandirana rugosa
GGTGCTTTGAGCATCTCAGAATAGTTACGAAATACCTTATTGGAAACATAGTAAGTAGTACAGAAGATAGGTTAACATAAGACATGACATATAAATACCTAAACTAGACGATAGTACGATAGTACAGTACAAGGTGATGACACCGAGACACACCGACCTACAGACAGAAAAAATACTGTAATACTAATCTCAACTCGCTTGAAGATCTTCAGGCCCAAGACGACCAAACCGGCTTGAAGCCCTGTTTCAGGCCCAAGCCCAGGCCTGTCTTGGGCTTGAAACATGGTCTGGGGCTTGGGGTAACTTTAGTTACCTCTGGGTCCCACATTTCCTTCCTTTTGCAGACCTCTAGGACCTTCCAGGACTATTTTACAGCACTTTTTGTACCTAAAAGTCTGGGTCTCCATTGATTTCAATGGGGTTCGGGGTCTGGTACAAAGTTCGGGTTCTGTCCGGACCCGAACCCGGACTTTGTCCCGAAGTTCGGCCAAACCAGCAGAACCCGGACTTCTAGAAGTTCGCTCAACTCTAATCATAATGTCATAAAAAAGACAGACATCCAGCCACACAGAGCCACAGTAGTGGAACATGACATGATAGCATGATAGCAGATCAAATCCATAAATATACAGTACAGAATACAATTGGATAGAAGACATGATGAATGATACAAAGGTTATTCCATAAAGCATTGATAAGACTCTACGAGTTTCGTGGCGCTGTAGCCACTCATCAGGAGTACAACGCTGTCATTTTTTACTGTAAACATGAGAAAAGATCTTATGTTAGTTTGCCTCCCTATGGGTAAGGGGGAAAGACATTGGATGGATACAGTGTATTACTTACATATTAAACAGAAGACATGACCCAGCTCAAAAGAGGGAAACGCCAACTGATGTCTGCCCCGGGTTATTGGTATATTACTTGTAAATTATTGACTAAGAGTTCATGAGGTTCCATTGCCTGGATCAGTGAAAGGAGTAAAGCCAGGTCATAGAATATGAGTTTATCCAAATGGTTTAGAGGGCTCTAGATTTGAAGAGAGCATTGTGGATGTGATAACCACAGGTGCCAGTCTCGTAGAAATTTTCTGTGTAGGAGGTGAGCTTTTGCAAAAGAATATTCCTGCTGAGCATGATCATTGAGAGTATGAATCACCTCGTTAAGGGTTGGTGGGGTTGAGGTTTTCCATTTGCAAGATACGGATAGTTTTGCTGCTATAAAGAAGTGGGTGAAACTAGCGTGGTATTTGTATGGCCATGAGTCCATGCCTATTCCTAGTAAGTAGAGTTGATCGAACCTCTGGAAGTCCGGGTTCGGCAGGTTTGGCCGAACTTACGGACAAAGTCCGGGTTCGGGTCCGGACTTGACCCGAACTTTGACCCGGACCCGAACCCCATTGAAATCAATGGGGACCCGAACTTTTAGGCACAAAAATGGCTGTAACAAAGTCCTGGCAAGTCCTAGAGGTCTGCAAAAGGAAGGAAAATGGGGGTAAGAGTTGGACAAGTGCCCTACAAAGAAATGGGGATAGGGAAATAACTTAAAATAATTTTTAAGCTAAAATCACATAAAAAAATCAAAAATGGAGGTGGATGTGGAGTTGGAGGTTGAGGAGGCGGTGAAAGTGGCGGTGGAGGAGGAGGAGGTAGCCAACACTGTTTTTTTTTATTTTTGTGCAAGAAATGCACCGCTGGCCGCAAATGTAGTTTTTAGAATTTTTTTTTTTAAACCAGCTATGTAGATGCACTTTTTAATTTTGTACAAGAAACAATATTCTGTCCCTTTAAGCAACAGTAGGAACCTCTCCCTATAGAACTTGGAGATGATTTTAGATTCTAAAATCATCTCCAAGTTGTACAGGGAAAGGCCCCAGCTGTTGTTTTAAGGGAAAGATTATTGTTCTAGAATCATCTACAAGTTGTATAGGAAAAGTCAATTGCAGCCGCATAGAGCCAGTTGGAGATGATTTTAGAACAATAATCTTTCCCTTAAAGCAACAGCTGGAACCTTTCCCTGTACAACTTGATGATTTTAGAACAATAATCTTTCCCTTAAAGCAACAGGCTCCACCTAGTCCAGTCAGATCGTTCTGTGCAGCAGGATGAGGTCTGCAATCTGTCCCTCAAAGCAGCAGTACTAGTATCTCTCCCTAGTCCACAATCAGTTCGTTCAGTAATGCAGGATGAGATGTTCTGCAATCTGTCCCTCACAGAGCCAGCAGCATCCTCTCCCTAAACTATCCTGAGAGCATATGACATGCAGCACGGTGACTCCAGCCCCATATAGAGGCTGGGTCACATGATGCACTGGCCAATCACAGCCATGCCTACTAATGGCTTCTGGGGAAAACCAGTGAAACACTTGTTGATTGGCTGCCCTTGGCAGCTGTTCAACACGTGGAATAAAATACCAGAACCCCGGACCCGAACCCGGACTTTTTTTGAAAAGTCCGGGTTCGGGTCCGGGTCCCGGACACCCCAAAGTTCGGTACGGACCCGAACTTTACAGTCCGGGTTCGCTCAACTCTAGTTAGGCTATTTTTGGATCCGGAGAGAGATTCTGGTTGATGGTTGTGGATATAAATTTAAATAGTTGATTCCATAAGGTTTGAATGACGGGGCATTGCCACCAGATGTGGAAGAGTGAACCAAGAAGATTACAATTTCTTCAACATAAGGGGGGCTGATTAGAGTAAATTCTTGCTAGTTTCTGTGGAGTAAGGTACCAGTGGTAGGACAGTTTTTGTGTAGTTTCCCAATGCAAGCTGCATTTGGAAAGTTTCCTTGGGAGGGTTTGAGCGGTTTGCCATTGTTCAAGGGTCAATAAGAAAGAGAGCATTGCTTCCCATTTTAGTAGTGGTTTTGGTTTGTCTGGTTGTGTTGGAGTAGACACGGAAAGGTAAATAGGTCCCAGCCCTTTGTGCAGGTTTGAAGGTGATCTCATTATGTTTAAAATGGGGCTCAAAGAGCCTGAGTTGCCAATTTGGATGTTCTTTAAGGTATGACGGATTTGTAGGTATTGATAGAAGGAAGAATGTGGTATTGATGATGGACTGAAGTTTCTGCAGGTGGGTAGAGCGGAAAGGTACAGGGAGGGCTCAGAACAGATATAGGATGTGGGGTAGTATAAACATTTTGGCTAGGGCTATGCGACCTGCCCAGAAAGATGAGGATTTCTGGATGGAGGAGGAGAGATTAGTGATTTTTGATGCTAACGTGGTGAAGTTGGTGTGGAAGATTTTGGAGCTAGGGGAAGATAATTGGATCCCTAAGTACTGGAGGAAAGCTGATGGAGCCCACAAGAAAGGGACAAGCCCCGCTATGTGGTGTTTGGTGAGAGGGGTTAAGTTGATGGGGAGCATTAGGCATTTATTGTGGTTTTGTTTGTAGAGGGTTAGTGTCCCAAAGTGTTCTAGTAGTTGGATTAAGGACGGTAGGGAAAAATTGTATGAGGTCCTCACTGGGTGGCTACCACGGACCCTAAATACAGTTCAGGTACCACATCCCTATTTCATCAAGATTAGAAAAAGTTGCAACGACCCTGGGATTTTCTCGGTACCATAAAAAAACACCATAACTACACAGTGATATGTAAAAAATACAAAATTTATTGATTCATATTAAAAGTATTGTTCTCTAAAAAATTATTATTATATTCCTAAACCCCTGAGTTCCTGCATGATGGTGGGTTAACTTTGCTTGTGTTATTCAATTAGTGGTGACTACCTCCCAAGTACTACACAGTGGCCTTGATAGATATAACATATGTACAACAATTCCATACACATTGGAACTAAGAAAAAATACAAGCTTGTAGTGCAAATAGACAGCTTATGCCCACAGTCATGCAGTATAACTCGTTCTTTACATGTTTTGTGTTTTTACATCAACGCTTCCTCAGAAGATCAGGGGGTCTAGATGTATATGATTCAATATAAAATAATCTGTAGATACAAGCAATCAAATGTTTAATAAAAAATAACATTATTTTCATTATCAAGTATAATTTCATAATCAGAACTCACTCGTCGACACTATAACTCAGGCCTGCCAGAGATCCGGACAGTCCACAGCCCTAGATTCCACCATGTATCAGCAAATGCGGGGACATACTTGTACGAAATATACCCTAGAATAAGATCTATACAGATAGTTAATTATCACTGGGGGGCCCATAATATTTCTCCTCCCAGATATTAATGAGTCTTATTACTTATTGTCTCCAGATAAACATTTGTTTATGAATAGAAATCCCCTCTCATCAGTTGTTTAGTATACCTGGTAAAATTGCTTATAGAAAAAAAAATGCTGACGACTGGTATAGTTCTTTCCAAGTCCTCAAGCCCGTATTTGTCGGTATTTTGTCATTAGAGACACATCACCGTCCATCAAGGATTCCACAAAAAGGATGGTGTACCGATTCTCCTATAGTGTAAATACAACATATGGGTAGATTTAGCATAGTTCCAATAAAGAAAGTGCATAGTGTAGAAGGGTAGAAGGGGGGAGGAGAGGAGAGTGGGGAGAGAGAATGTGCTCCCAACCAACCCTCCATCTCTGTTCAAACAAAGGGACCTGCATACCTCGTGTAGACTTGAATAACTTCAGAGTCTGGGAATCGCGATGTTAACTAGTACCTGTGGTTCCTCAGGGTGTCCGAGAGCACGAGCGTGTCTGACGCTCGGCCGTCGGCGCTGGCTAAAGTACGTCCCGACCGCGACGTCACCCCGTGGGTAACGCCTACCCCTTCATGACATCAGTGGGCCCGGCAACAAACTCTACCCTTCTCCACTGGGCCGCCAGCAAGCGGCGCAGACCGAAGGGAGAGATTCACCCGAGAGTTCCCAGGCTGGAGGCTCCTTCTGGTGGGCTCCCGGGGCGCCGCCCCTGCCATACCCTCACACCATCCATTTTCACAAATCCCGGTGTTGTGTTGAAAATTGAGTGATAAATTTAACTGTTGTGTGCTGTTGCCGAACAGTGGGTTTATAAAGCAGGGATTGTCGATCCTGTTGTAGTGTTGTATGCTTTTCGTAAAAGGGATTTACTGTATCCTCTACGTAATAGTCTGATTTGTAGACTCACTGCTTGCCTCTGAAAGTCCTCAATTCGTGAACAATTACGTTTGAGATGTATATATTATGCATAGGGGATACTGCGTATAAGTGCTGGTGGATGAGCACTGCTAGCATGTAGGATTGTGTTCCCTGCAGTCTGTTTCCGATACAGATTGGTGGCTATACACAAGTCCTGATCAACAAATATCTCAAGATCCAAGAAGGTAGTACTTTTAATATGAATCAATACTTTTTGTATTTTTTACATATCACTGTGTAGTTATGGTGTTTTTTTATGGTACCGAGAAAATCCCAGGGTCGTTGCAACTTTTTCTAATCTTAAAGAGGGTAGGGATTGGAGGGGGTCTGTAAGGAAAATTACTACATCGTCTGTATATAAGCCGATTTTATGTTGGATGTTTCCTATTTGTATGCCAGAAATTGAGGAGTGGGATCGGATATGTTCCACTAAGGGTTCCATGATGAGGGAGAATATAATCGGGGGAGAGGGGCAACCCTGCCTCATTCCATTTGTAATGGGAAAGGAGGGTGACAGGAAGCCTGAGGTCCGAACCTTAGCTGTAGGGCATGTATACAAGACGGTGATAGCCAAAAGGATCCTTCCCTTGAAGCCAAACCTCCCCAAACCTTGGTCATGTATATCCAATGGACTCTATCGAATGCTTTTTCAGCATCAAGAGAAATTGTCAGAGCAGGAATATAGTGGTGTTCGGCCCATTGGATAAGGTTGATTGAGCGACGGGTGCCATCAGCGGTCTGGCGACAGGGACGAATCCAACTTGATCAGGATGTATGAGTATTGTCCGAATTAAGGAGGGATATGGGGTGGTAGTGTGCTGGGTTATCTGGGGCTTTACCCGGTTTGGGGATAGTAACTATAGTGGATTCTAGGAATTGGGGTGTTAATTGATTGGAAAAAAGGTTATAATATTAATTTATATAACCATCAGGGCCTGGAGATTTATGAAGCGGTGGTGACTTAATGGTTTTGGCTATTTCACTTGAAGTAACTGGGGCTGAAAGTTGAGATTCTGAGAGGGATGGAAGGTTGGTTGATTCTAAGAATTGTTTCAGGATATCTGGATTCGGTATCAGGGAGGCAGGTTGTATAGGGATGCATAAAATTTCCTAAACTGGTCTGCGATTTCAGAAGGGTTGTGGATTTTTTGATTCTGTTAGTTTGAGAGAAACAATATTTTCAAGGCTGCTATTTTCTGCTTATTGTTTGAAGTGTAAAAATTAAGTCGTAGGCGTTTAATATAGAATTCAAAGGACCTTTTGAAGAGTTAATTTAGTTGGTATCTCAGGTCTTTTAGTTTATTGGAGGTGACAAGGTAAAATTTTTGTTTATTCAGGGTTTCTAAGGTGTGTATTTGAGATGTGAGTTGTGTGATGGAAAGCAGGCGTGTCCGTTTCTCGTGGGCTACAATTTTGATAAGGAGTACCCTTATGTATGCTTTGTGGCTGTTCCACAATATTATGGGATCAGATATAGAGTTGAGCGAACCCGAACTGTAAAGTTAGGGTCCGTACTGAACTTTGGGGTGTCCGTGACCCGAACCCGGACATTTGAAAAAAAGTCCGGGTTTAGGGTTCGGGTATTTTATCCCGCCTGTTGAATAGCTGCAGGGCAGCCAATCAACAAGTGTTTCACTGGTTTGCCCTTAGAAGCCATCACAGCCATGCCTACTAATGGCATGGCTGTGATTGGCCAGTGTATCATGTGATCCAGCCTCTGTATAAGCTGGAGTCACGTAGTGCTGCATGTCACATGCTCTCAGGCTAGTGTAGGGAGAGGATGCTGCCAGCGCTGTGAGGGACAGATTGCAGATTTAATAACATCTCATCCTGCATTACAGAACGATCTGATTCTGGACTAGGTAGAGATTACTACTACTGCTGCTTTGAGGGACAGATTGCAGATCTAATTCATTTCATCCTGCATTACAGAACGATCTGATACTGGACTAGGTAGAGTTTACTACTCCTGCTTTTAGGGACAGCTTGCAGATCTAATAACATCTCATCCTGCATTACAGAACGATCTGATAATGGACTAGGTAGAGTCTACTGCTTTGAGGGACAGATTATTGTTCTAAAATCATCTCCTAGTGATTTAGGGAGAGGTTCCTACTGCTCCTGTAAGGGACAGATTATTGTTCTATAATCATCTCCTAGTTCTATAGGGAGAGGTTCCTGCTGCTCCTGTGAGGGACAGATTATTATTCTAAAATCATCTCCTAGTGATATAGGGAGAGGTTCCTGCTGCTCCTGTAAGGGACAGATTATTGTTCTATAATCATTTCCTAGTGCTATAGGGAGAGGTTCCTGCTGGTGCTGTAAGGGACAGATTATTGTTCTACAATCGTCTCCTACTGCTATAGGGAGAGGTTCCTGCTGGTGCTGTAAGGGGCAGATTATTGTTCTAAAATCATCACCTAGTGATATAGGGAGAGGTTCCTGCTGCTCCTGTAAGGGACAGATTATTGTTCTATAATCATCTCCTAGATCTATAGGGAGAGGTTCCTGCTGGTGCTGTAAGGGAAAGATTATTGTTCTACAATCGTCGCCTAGTGCTATAGGGAGAGGTTCCTACTGGTGCTGTAAGGGACAGGTTATTATTCTAAAATCACCTCCTAGTACTATAGGGAGAGGTTCCTGCTGCTCCTGTGAGGGACAGATTATTGTTCTAAAATCATCTCCTAGTGCTTAAGGGAGAGGTTCCTGCTGATGCTGTAAGGGACAGATTATTGTTCTAAAATCACCTCCTAGTACTATAGGGAGAGGTTCCTGCTGCTCCCGTGAGGGACAGATTATTATTCTAAAATCATATCCTAGTTCTATAGGGAGAGGTTCCTGCTGCTCCTGTGAGGGACAGATTATTGTTCTAAAATCATCTCCTAGTTCTATAGGGAGAGGTTCCTGCTGCTCCTGTGAGGGACAGATTATTGTTCTAAAATCATCTCCTAGTGATATAGGGAGAGGTTCCTGCTGCTCCTGTAAGGGACAGATTATTGTTCTATAATCATCTCCTAGTTCTATAGGGAGAGGTTCCTGCTGGTGCTCTAAAGGACACATTATTGTTCTAAAATTGTCTCCTTGTGCTATAGGGAGAGGTTCCTGTTGGTGCTGTAAGGGACAGATTATTGTTCTAAAATCAACTCCTAGTGCTATAGGGAGAGGTTCCTGCTGTTGGTGTGAGCAGTGCATTTCTTGCACAAAAATAAAAAGTGTGTCTACGTTGCTGTTTTCCAAAAAAAAAGATGAATTTATTATTCATTTTTTTGTATTAATAAATAGCGCTACATAGTACATTTGTGGGCAGAATGAGGAGAGCATCAAATAAGGGACGTGGTCGTGGTGCTGCTGGTGTTGGTGGTGTTGATGAAGCTCCTGTTGCAAGGAGAGGACGAGGTCGATCTGTGCCAGCTACACGCACAAGTGAAACACCTACCTCAGGTGCGAGTAGCCGATAGAACTTTCAACGTTATATGGTAGGCCCGAATGCTACTCAACGAATGATGAGGCCAGAACAAGTACATGCAATAGCAGATTGGGTGGCTGACAATGCCTCCAGTTCCTTCAAATTGTCTCCCTCCCGGTTCCTTGATGAAAGCTGAGTTGCGACCTGAACCCCATGGCCATCTGTCTTTCACCTCAGCCCCTTGTAAATTAGGCAAGCAATCTGAGCCCCAAGTCATGCAACAGTCTCTTATGCTTTTTGATGACTCTCCTGGTGTGCTTTCTGTGGGCCATCCACATAGCCCTGCCCCAGAAGTGGAAGACATTGAGTGCACCGATGCCCAACCACTTCTGTTGCAGGATGAGGACATGGAAACACCAGCGCAGCGCGTCTCTGATGATGACGAAACACAGGTGCCAACTGCTGCGGCTTTCCTCAGTGTGCAGACTGACAAGGAGGGCAGTGGTGAAGGTTGGATGGAAGATGATGTGGAGGAGGATGATGAGGTCCTAGACCCCACAAGGAATGAGGGTCATGCGAGTGACGTGTGCAGTTTGGAGGAAGAGGTGATGGTCGCACAGAGCCACTAGCACAGCAAAAGAGGAAGCAGGTTGCAAAAGCGGAGCGAGCGTCCCCTAGACAGTACGGCTGCTACTACCCACCACACCCAGGGATCTAGCACACCAAAGGCAGCTCAAAGGCGTTCCCCCGCGTGGCAGTTCTTCAGACAATGTGCTGACGACAAGACACAAGTGGTTTGCAGGCTGTGCAATGATAGCCTGGAACGAGGCATAAATGTTCTAAACCTGAGCACAACCTGCATGACCAGGCATCTAAATTCAAGGCACAAGCGGCATTGGAATAATTACCTCAAAATCAAAGAAAGGTCTCGGCCTCCTCCTGCTTCCTCTTCTGCTGCTGCCTCGGCCTCTTCCTCCACCTCTACAGTGACAGTGTCACCTGCCACCCAGAAAACAGAGCATGTGACAGCAACGCCACCATGTCCGCCACTGTCCACAAGCATTTCCACAGGGTCCCATGAAAGCTTACAGCTCTCCATCTCCCAAACACTGCAGAGAAAGAGGAAGTACCCCCCTACCCACCTACAATCCCAGGCCCTGAATGCCAGCATTTCAAAATTCCTAACCTTTGAAATGCTGTCATTCCGTCTGGTGGACACGGACAGTTTTAAAAACCTGATGGCGGTGGCTGTCCCACAGTACGTGGTTCCCAGCCGCCACTACTTTTCCAGGCAAGCCATCCCTTCCTTGCACAAACAAGTCAGGGGCAAGATCAAGTGTGCACTGCGCAACGGGCAGGGACGCTATATCTCGCTAACTGCACACTGGGCAAATGTATTGGCGGGTGGGCCTGAGGCGATTAGCCATTTGGCACATGTCCTTTCACCACTAAGGATTGCAGGGCATTTCTCTTTGCCTCCTGTTGCCTCCTCCTACTGCGCTTCCTCCTCCTCTACCACCTCCTCATCCACTCAGCGTAACACCTTCACCACCAACTTCAGCACATCCAGGGTGAAACGACAGCAGGCTGTTTTAAAACTGATATGTTTGGGGGATAAACACCACACTGCGCAGGAGCTGTGGATGGGAATTGAACAACAGACCAATGAGTGGTTGTTGCCACTGAGCCCGGCCTGGTGGTTTGCGACAATGTGCGAAATCTCATAACGGCTCTGGGCCTAGCTTGTTTGACGCACATCCCTTGTCTGGCGCATGTGCTGAATTTGGTGGTGCAGAAATTTCTAAAAAACGACCCAGATATGGCAGAGCTGCTGCAGAAAGTGTGGGCCGTCTGTGCACGCTTTCTGCGTTCTCACCCTGCTGTGGCTCGCCTGTCTGCGTTGCAGCGGAACTTTGGCCTTCCGGCTCACCGCTTCCTATGCGACGTCCCGCAAGGTGGAACTCCATCTTGCACATGCTGGAGAGACTGCGCGAGCACCAGCAGGCAATAGTGGAGTTTCAGCTGCAGCACACACGGGTCAGTCGCTCTGTGGAACAGCACCACTTCACCACCAACGAGTGGGCCTCTATGCGAGACCTGTGTACCGTATTGCGGTGTTTCGAGTACTCCACCAACATGGCCAGTGCCGATGACACTGTTCTCAGCGTTACTATCCCACTTCTATGTCTCCTTGAAAACACACTTCGGGCGATGATGGAAGAGGATGTGGCACAGGAGGAAGAGGAGGAGGAGGAAGAGGGGTCATTTCCACGGTTATCAGGCCAGTCATTCACAAGTGGCTCGGAGGGTGGGTTCCTGCATCAGCATAGGCCAGGTAAAAAATATTCAAACCAGGGAACAGTTCTGGAGGATGAGGAGGACGAGGAAGATGATGGTGAGGAGGAGGAGGAACCGCAGCAGGGTGGCACCCAACGCAGCTCATGGGCATCACTGGAGCGTGGCTGAGGGGAAACGGAGGACACAGATGGTACAACACCTCCCACAGAGGACAGCTTGTCTTTTCCTCTGGGCAGCCTGGCACAAATGAGCGACTACATGCTGTAGTGCCTGCGCAACGACAGCCGAGTTGCCCACATTGTAACTTGTGCCGATTACTGGGTGGCCACCCTGCTGGATCCCCGTTACAAGGACAACGTGCCGTCCTTAATTCCCTCACTGGAGCGTGAGAGGAAGATGCGTGACTACAAGCGCACACTGGTAGACGCGCTGCTGAGGGCATTCCCAAATGACACCGGGGGCTCAGTGGAAGCACAAGGCAAAGGCAGAGGAGGAGGAGGAAGAGGCCGCCAATGCAGCTGTGGCACCGCTAGCACCTCAGAAGGCAGGGTACGCATGGCCAAAATGTGGGAAAGCTTTATCAGTAGTCCACCACAACAAACAGCACCACCAGCTGATAGGCAAGGTCTTAGCAGGAGGTAGCATTTCAGCAACATGGTGGAACAGTATGTGTGCACATGCCTACACGTACTGACTAGTGTTGAGCGAACCCGGACTGTAACGTTCGGGTCCGTACCGAACTTTCGGTTGTCCGGCACCCGGACCCGAACACGGACATTTCAAAAAACGTTCGGGTTTGGTCCGGGGTTCTGCTATTTTACTCCACGTGTTGAGAAGGAGGGCAGCCAATCAACAAGCGTTTCACTGGTTTGCCCTTAGAAGCCATCACAGCCATGCCTACTAATGGCATGGCTGTGATTGGCCAGTGCATCATGTGACCCAGCCTCTTTATAAGCTGGAGTCACGTAGTGCTGCAGTCACATGCTCTTGGGTTAGTGTAGGGAGAGGAAGCTGACAGCGTGATGGAGAGATTAGAGACATTTTAAGATCTGATCCTGCATCCTGAGATAGATTACTTTACTACTACTTTACTACTGCTGTGCTGAGTAGAGTTGAGCGAACCTCTGGAGGTTCGGGTTCTGCTAGTCCGGCCGAACTTCGGGACAAAGTCCGGGTCCGGACGGAACCCGAACGATCGCACGGACACCGAACCCCATTGAAATCAATGGGGACCCGAACTTTTAGGCACAAAAATGGCTGTAACAAAGTCCTGGAAAGCCCTAGAGGGCTGCAAAAGGAAGTAAAATGGGGGTAAGGGTAGGGCAAGTGCCCTACAAAAAAATGGGGACAGGGAAATAACTTTAAATATTTAAAAAAAAATAAAAACATAAAAAATGCAAAAATGGAGGTGAATGTGGATCATCTTCAAACTGTGTCTGAAAAGTATTAATTAACGGTAGAAGGCCATATAACTGTTCTAAAATCATCTTCAAACTAGGGCAAGTGCCCTACAAAAAAATGGGGATAGGGAAAATAAATTAAAATCAAATAAAAAAATGGGAAGGGGGGTAGATGTGGAGTAGGAGCCTAGAGGTTGACTAGGCCGTGACCGTGGCAGTGTAGGTGGAAGTGGCGGTGGTAGAGGAGTAGGAGGAGGTAGCTAACATGTTTTTTTTTTTGTATTGAGGCCTATTCAAAAAAAGAAGTATATGAATGGCTGTGTGAGTCCGGTCTAAATGTTTATTCTGCACAAGGTACAGACAAGTCTTGTGGGATCCATGCCTGATTCATTTTAATAAAGGTAAGCTTGTCCATGTTGGATGTGGACAAGCGGCTCCGCTTGTCTGTGATAACGCCCCCTGCCGTGCTAAACACATGTTCCGACAATA
>BLSH010262986.1:186427-197760 GCA_018402905.1 Glandirana rugosa
AAACGATCTTTTAATGAATCCTGGGGGTTTATAATATATATAAAAAAGTTTGTGGGATCTCTTATTTTACCGCTAGCAACGTTATCAAAAACAGTGTGCCATAAACGCGTCGCCAGAAAGTTCGCGTTAAAAAAAACTTTTTTTTAGTGAAGAAACTCAATTTTTTATTCTGTTGTCATTTCAATCGGGTAAAAAAACATATAACACTTTCTCCTACAATGTGGCTCATTTATCTACAATACTGTGCTACTGTACAATACCAACTTTTAACGTGTGTGAACGTCACACCGCTGTTTGAGGCCATGAATTTTTAGAGGTATCCGCTGTCTGGGGCTTTCCAGGACTTTGCTACAGCCATTTTTGTGCCTAAAAGTTCGGGTCCCCATTGATTTCAATGGGGTTCGTTGTCCGTGCGATCATTCGGGTTCCGTCCGGACTCGGACCCGGACTTTGTCCCAGCAGAACCCGAACGTCCAGGTGTTCGCTCAACTCTAGTCGCCTATGGAGATTTTTAAGTACCGGAGTTTGTCGCCACACTGCAAGTGTGTGCAATTTTCAACCATAACATGTCATCGTGTCATAACATCTATTTACTCGGTGTAACATCCTCTTTCACAATATACAAAAAAATGGGCTAACTTTACTGTTGTCTTATTTTTTAACTCAAAGAAGTGATTTTTTTTCAAAAAAAATTGCGCTTGAAAGACCGCTGCGCAAATACCGTGTGACAAAAACTATTGCAACGATCGCCATTTTATTCTCTAGGGTGTTTGAAAAAATATATATAATATTTGGGGGTCCTAAGTAATTTTCTAGCAAAAAAAATTATTTTAACCACTGCCGACCGCCCGCAGCAGAGTGACGGCAACACAGTGGCTCGTTATCGCAAACCGCTGTCACTTGACGGCGACCGCGGTAACTAGTATTTTTATGGGATTACATGGCTGAGTTGAACAATAACTCACTTGGCATTAAGTTGCAATATGAAGCCAGTAGTTCCAGAATTCATTTTTTGGATCTTAGCATTGAAATCAGGGATGGTGCGTTGATTACTTCCACTTTCTTTAAAACAACTGACCGTAATGGATATATAGGGAGAGGGAGTTGTCATCACCCTAGTTGGTTTACATCTGTCCCCAAGGGACAGTTTATCCACTTACGGAGAAACTGTTCCAGCCGGGAAGATTACTTTGGTCAAGCCCAAGTGCTTAAACAGAGGTTTTTGGATAGGGGCTATTCCAGTGATCAACTTGATAGTGCCACAGCTGAGGTTGGATCTATGGATAGGAGCCCTATGCTATTAAATAAGGACTGACCATTAGAGAATAATCAGAATAATTTCAGGTTTTCTTTTTTGACCACTTATTCCAAGCAGCATTTTGCAATAAAAAAGATTATTAGGAAACACTGGGCCGTCCTATTAAATGATAAGGTTTTGGGAACTGTGCTCCCGGAACAACCATCTGTAGTATTTAGGGGTGTGCCTCCATTGAGGCTCCAGGTAGCACCCAATATTTTGGATGCGCAGCATAGGGTGCCTTTTTTTCAGAAATTAAACGGGTATTTCAGATGTCGCAAATGTAAAATCTTTGAACTCAATGCAGTTAGAGACAAGAAGATTCTACAATTTAGGTTGAATTTCACTGGTAGGGATTATACCATCAAATCCTTTATAACCTGTTCCTCAAGGAATGTGGTCTACATGCTCACCTGCCCATGTGGGTTACATTATGTTGGTCGTACCACTAGGACCATGAGTGTTAGGGTCGGTGAGCATGTAGCCAATATTAAGAAAAGCTTTCCTAAGCACTCTGTTTCTAGACACTATCTAGAACATCACCAGAAAAATCCTACTTTTCTTGCTATAGATTGACTCATGCCACATTGGCGTGGGAGTTTTGTTAGGAGGGACATTTCTCGACTTGAAACCCGCTGGATTTATGACCTTAAGAGTTTTACCCCCTTTGGGCTAAATGTTGACTGGGATGTCAACTGTTTTATCAACAACAGTTGACCCCAGTTGGCTATAATACCCACAACAGAATGGTGCCCTTTTTCTTTAATTTATTGAAAAACAGTTTTATAAGAAGCATTAGTTAAGTTATTATGTTTTTGGGTGAATATATTTGATCTGACCCTTTGTCAGGGTCATGTCAGGTTTATTAATCTATTTGGTATATATGCAACTTTGTTTCTAATTTCTAATTTAGATTTGATTTTATGGTATATTTTTTACAATTGAAAAATTGAAAAAAAGTGTGGATTTTTTCTGTGGATTTTAATTGTGAAGCAGTGTCTATATTGCCCCTTAATGCAGATGGATGATATGCTGAATTTGCCATTTGTCCGGATTCGGGGAAGGGAGGCGGTGTTTGATGATCCCTTCTGTTGTTTGGGGCGCACTGAGGTCGCCTTTGTGCGTTCCATGCACCGGGCCCACCCCTCGTGTTCATTGGGATGGTTGGCTGTGATGCAGCGTTCATCTGTGGGAGTTCTCTTTTCATGGCACGCAATGAACGTGACTTTGTGCGTTCCACACTAATTGGTGTGGCGCAACTAACGTAACGTCATGCGTTCCACATAATGTTATATATACAGCGTGCTTTGTGTTGATGTCCACGCCTCTGATGATATTCTATTGAATGAAACGCGTCAGTGGACTGATACGTCACATCCAGCATGCTCTCCACACCGCGGTTGTTACTACATGTTTTATCCTGCCTTTTATTCATTCATGTAATGTGAGTATTTCAATGTTATTAAATATATTTTATACCAAGACGGGCTTCACTATTTTGGATCCATTCCTTATTCCTTTTACTGAGGTATCATCTGTTATGGAAAACGACCTTGTCTGAATACTGGAGGATTGGATATGTCATTTGTAAGCACGGTCTTATCAGTGTTGTTTTGATGGCCATCTGGTGTACTTCACCACAAGGGGAGAAGATTTCCTATGAGTATGACCCATGTTGCGCTGCTATATTAGCCATCTGGTAAGAAGTCTGGCTGTTCACGGTGGTGTGGTGTGTCATCCTTTCCACGAGTGACGGTGTTGGGATTTTCTTCAGCTCTCCTCTTTTACATCATCAATTTGGACTTTTTGTAGCGCTGCATATTTGGATATATACATTGTTAGCTTGAAAGATCAATCAAGACTATGTTAGCTGCTGTTTTTTAGATGTAGCGCAGATTTTTAATTATTTTTTAGTATTTTGAGCACACGTGCGCAGCCGGAGGTGTGCTCACTGTGTTCTGGGGGGCCAGGGAGTGTGTAGGGCGGACTCGATCTCCGCCGCCTACCCGCGATGGCCCCCCCGCAGTGAGAGAACGGAGGTCCGTGTATGTAAACCTGGATATGGAAGCCTTGACCACTCCCTTCCCCCTGCCAGCCAAGTCCCCATACAGTTAGAACACACTGAGGGAACACAGTTAACCCTTAGGT
Source organism: Glandirana rugosa (assembly GCA_018402905.1). Taxonomy (NCBI): domain Eukaryota; kingdom Metazoa; phylum Chordata; class Amphibia; order Anura; family Ranidae; genus Glandirana; species Glandirana rugosa. The sequence goes on from BLSH010262986.1 coordinate 189,873, forward strand.
TAACCCCTTCACTGCCAATGACATTTAGACAGTAATCAGTGCATTTTTATTGCACTGATCGCTGTATAAATGCCAATGGTTCCAAAAAAGTGTCAAAATGGTCCGACATGTCTGCTGCAATATTGCAGTACCACTAAAAATCACAGATCACCACCATTACTAGTAAAAAATAAAAAAAATAAAAACCCCAGAAATTAATTCTCATCATCCTGAGAGGCCTGGTTTCGACTGGGGGGTGGGTGTGGGGTGTCAGTGGGTGGGTGAGGGGTGTTAGTGGGTGGGTGTGGGGTGTCAGTGGGTGGGTGTGGGGTGTCTTATTTCTTTCCAATTGTCAGAGTTATGCAGCATCATACCGTGGTGTCTCTCTCGGGGCTCGTTACTGCCTCAGCCCGCTGCCCACCTCTCTCCTCTCCGGCAGACGTCAGCGGTGGATTCCTCAGCCCCACCCGCCTCTCTTCTGACTTGTCAGCTACAGTCAGCGGGCGGGGCTGAGGAATCCACCTCTGACGTATGCCAGAGAGGAGAGAGGCTGGCGGCGGGCTGAGATGGTAACGAGTGCCGAGATAGACACCATGGTATGTTGCTACATAATTCTGCTGCATGAAGGATAACTGGACTAATCTACTAATTAAAAATGTCATTTGGGGTTTCAATGACAGGTCTGACAATTAGAAGGACATCCGGGCGGTTCACAAATAGAAGACTTGTCAGACGACTTGAGTCGCCTGACAAGTCGCTTCTATGCACTGCAATTGGAACTTAGAAAAGATTCCTGTATGACTTGGGAGGGGGCGACTTGCATTGACTTCTATTACAGAAGTCATTTGCAAGTTGCGTTGTGCCGAGGTCGCGCTGAGTCACCCACAAGTCGGCTGATGTCACCCATAATCAATTATGGGCAGTCGCTGCATCGAAGCCGCATCACGGACGACTGAATTGCAATGCATAGATTCATTTCAGCGACCCTAGTGTTCGGCCCATCCCTAGTACAGAGAAAGCCTACAGGCAAGCTAGAAAGTTTCAATAATTGCAATTATAATGATTTGAAGGTTACCCCATAATTTTAAATGCATTAATTGTTTTCTAAAAGCTGATACTTCACGTTAAAAGTTGTAAACAAATGTACTTTAGTCATATCTGAAACAAAGGAAACAATAACCACAAATGAAAATACACTTGCAAGTTATTGCAATGGAAGATAATTTAAAGCACAAAACATTTATGGGTAACTTGCATTTTTACCGCAATATTCATTGTCACTTTATTTTTCTTCATATTTTTGGCAGTGATATTCATCACATTTATACACAGATTCTTCTTCAAAAACTTAAAGTCCTGTTTATATACTTCACCCTCAAGAACCCTGGAGTGCCAGTAAATTTGCAGAGGAAGACAGTGAATCTTGAGAGCATTAAATCAGGAAATATTCAAGAACAGTCTCATCCCTCAAACTGCATTAAAAGCGTCTTTAAAAGGCACTTACATTTTAATGGCTAATTTCCAGTGACATTTTGTGAGTTGAAAGGCATTTTAGAAATTTCCCTCTTACGTAATACAAGTTGGGTATACGTAAATTGAGTATACTTTAACACCATACACACTTGTTTTAAAGAGTGTCTGGCAAATGTGGGCCAGTTCATAAATAGATAGTTTATGCTGTTTTTTGGCCTCTGAAATTCAACACGCTAGAATGCAATAATGCTCAATGAACCAATGGGGTTGACTTACTAATGGCAAATAGGGATGGGCGAACTATTCAGCCCATACATGAGTTTGGGGTTAACATTTGCTGTTCACCAAACAACTGAATTATCGAGGCGTTAGATTGTTTGTTCAGTCCGCCAATGACCACAATGCACTGTGCTGCCACACAGTGCATTGAAAGCCCTAATTGGCTGAAGCAAAGAAAGCAGAGCACTGTCAGAGCCATGATTGGACGCTGTCATGATGACTCTATCCAGTCATGGCTCATTGCTCTTATTCCGCCCCACACTATAAAAGTAATCTTTCAATAGCAGCCGTTTTTAGTGTGATATCGGCGTTGAGAGAGATAAAACAGGGCTCTGTTCAGTGGTACTAGACAGTTAGTGTGCTAGAGTGTTCTATTGTCAGCGTAAAATATCAGTTCAGTGTGAATCTAGGGATCGTTCAGTCAGTGTGAGTGCAGTGACCACCATTCATCTTTATATTAGTGTGAATCTAGGGATAGTTCAGGCAGTGTGAGTATAGTGTAACAACCATTCATCTTTATATTAGTTTGAATCTAGGGACAGTTCAGTCAGTGTGAGTGTAGTGACCTTTTTACACAGAATATTTCATTGTGCTACTACAAGTTTAATGCTGTTTATTTCAGTTTGTTACCTTCCATTTAATACAGTATAGTTCAGTGCGTTACTGCAAGTTTAACGCTGAATATTTCAGTGCATTACTGCAAGTTTAATGCCGTATATTTCAGTGCCTTACCTTTCATTTAATGCAGTATACTTCAGTGTGTTACTGCAAGTTTAACGTCATATATTTCAGTGGGTTAGTGCAAGTTTAATGCCATATATTTCAGTGTGTTAGTGCACGATTTGCTGCAGTATATTATAGTGTATCAGTGGAGTGTGCCTGTGTAGTGATTACTCAAGTTAAAGTGCACCAAACACCACTTTCCATTGATTAAACTGCATCAATGTACACATTTCCACATCTTTATTACATTTTTTTAATAAGCACCCCCCATCATGTTTGGGAGGACAACAAGGAGAGGGCAAACATTCCCATGGCACTGTGAGGGGACCAGCAGCATATGTGTCCACAGGCAAAGGTGGACGTGATCAGTCCTCAGGCAGGGCATCATTTCCTCTGTTTAGTGATATTGCCCATACTATCCAGCCACAGCATGCAGAGGAAGTGGTGGACTAGCTTACTAAACCGTCCTCATCCTCTGTCACCCAAGCAGGGACTAGTGCATAGTCCACTGCAGCTGCCAGAGTGGCTTATTCTGCCTCCTTGTTCCTACAGCTACTCCTGCCATAGCCCTAACATTGGGCATGGAGGAATCAGCTGAGTTATTTGAACACAGCGTCAGCCGCTTTCTCCTTGACTATGTAAAACCATTAATGATTCAGTTGTTAGTTCTGAGGTTGAGGAAGGCAGGAACATGTGCCTACAGAGAGAGGAGACCACTGATACACAAATTTACAGTTATATTCCCCCAACCACAGCTTATTGTCAAGTTGTCTCCAGTGGTAATGAGGATGGAGGAGATGTTGATGATGATGATGATGAGATCACTGACACGACTTGGGTGCCAGATAGAGCAGGTTAGGAAAGTGACGGTGAGGCACAACCCCAACAAGGCAGCCATCATGGAAGAGTAGAGAGCAGCCACACTTCCCACAGCTCAGCAGTCTGGGCCTTTTTTAGCACATCTGCAGCCGATTGCACAGTTGAAATTGCAAACATTGTTTCAAGCACATCAAGCATGGTACAAACACCAGCCATTTGGGTACCACATGCTTGACAAGGCATTTAACCACCCACCACTCAGCCCATTGGCAAGAGCACCTGAAAGCCACACAAAAGGGGCACAAATCTGTTCCTTCTCCTTACCTCAGTCTGCCCCCACTATACCTGGTAACCTTTCAGCAGCCTCTATTGACAGGAATGATGGTATAGCGCAGGGTGTCCCAGGTCCTTGCAGCACATCTGCCAGCAGCACACTGCCAGCTGTAGACTATAGCTGGCAAATTCCTCTGCCCCATCTGCTGCAGCAAAAAAAAAAAAAAAATACAGTCACTGCCAGCCACATGCAGGTGCATATCATTGCAATTTTTGACAGCATAGCCAATTCTTGCTTTTATCAAGAGTATCTCTATAGGGTTATGGTGTAAAGGCACCACAGACACCCAAAGAACAATTTTTCCGCACCTGTTACTTCTTTCCAAAGTCTGTAGAAGAAACAACAGTATTTATCCAAGAAAATCTCTAATCTTGTTCCCAGTGCACTACATTGTGGCCTCATCATAAAGACTGGCTCCCTAAACCCTTGCTTAATAAATAAAGAAATCTTGCAGGGAAAATTTCATTATTTTTGCTTTATAAATGCAATTATTGCTGCTGCAGCTTCTATACACAGTACAGATGTGTCACTTTACATGTAGACTAAGGGGAACCCCCAGGCACTATATTTAACAGACTTTTTCATTTTTATGCTTTCACTTTAAGCACAAAAAATCACACCTTATGTAAAAATGCTGTTTTTTAAAAAACTTTTTCTTCATTGATACATGTCCCCCTGGGCAGTACCCGGTCCCCATAACCACTGTATATCCAATTACTTGCATAAAAGCCTTCAAAATGGGCACTTTTGATTTTTCAAGTTCCGGTCCCATAAACTTCAACGGGGTTCGTTATTCGATTCCAAACTTTCACGATGTTCTAAAGTTCTGGTGCGAACCAAACAAGGGGTCATTCGGCCCATCCCTTTTGGCAAATAGATTGTGCACTCGCTCCAGAGGTTAGTAAATGAACAGAAGCTCTGCTAACTTCCATCATCCAATCATATGCAAGCAAAAATGCTGTTTCTTTTATTTTCCTTGCACCTGATTGGGTATTCTATGCAAAGTGAAGCTTTCCCTCAGTTACTAAGCTTTGGAGCAACTGCATGTTGCAAAGTGCACAGTCTATTTTCCTTTAGTAAATCACCTCCAATGTTTTATCTGAACACAAACCAAATTGATCACAGAGGGTGAAGGATTTGTGGTAGATAAGGCATAAGCAGTTCATGGACTGTGAGTGTAGTAGAATGACAACTAGAGTTGAGTGAACCCGGACTGTAACGTTCAGGTCCGTACCGGACTTTAGGGTGTCCGCATCCTGAACTCGAACCCAGACATTTGAGAAAAAGTCCGCTTTCGGGATTCGGGTATGTTTTCCCGCCATTTGAATAGCTGCAGGGCAGCCAATCAACAAGCGTTTCACTTGTTTGCCCTTAGAAGCCATAACAGCCATGCCTACTAATGGCATGGCTGTGACTGGCCAGTACATCATGTGACCCAGCCTCGATAGGAGCTGGAGTCACGTAGTGTTGCATGTCACATGCTCTCAGGCTAGTGTAGGGAGAAGATGCTGCCACCGCTGTGAGAGATAGATTAGCGTTATAAAATCATCTCATACTGGTATAGGGAAAGGTTCCTGCCACCGATGTGAGGGATAAATTAGCGTTATAATATCATCTCCTACTGGTATAGGGAGAGGTTCCTGCCACTGCTGTGAGGGATAGATTAGCGTTATAAAACCATCTCATACTGGTGTAGGGAGAGGTTCCTGACGCTGGTGTGAGGGATAGATTAGCATTATAAAATCATCTCATGCTGGTATAGGGAGAGGTTCCTGCTGCTGCTGTGAGGGACAGATTACTGTTATAAAATCATCTCATACTGCTATAGGGAGAGGTTCCTGCCGCTGCTGTGAGGGACAGATTAACGCTATAAAAGCATCTCATACTGTTATAGGGAGAGGTTCCTGCTGCTGGTGTGAGGGACAGATTAACATTATAAAATCATCTCATACAGGTATAGGGAGAGGTTCCTGCTGTTGATGTGAGGGAGAGATTACCGTTATAAAATCATCTGATACTAGTATAGGGAGAGGTTCCTGATGCTGTTGTGAGGGACAGATTAGTGTTATAAAATCATTTCATACTGGTATAAGGAGAGGTTCCTGCTGCTGGTGTGAGGGACAGATTAGTGTTATAAAATCATCTCATACTGGTATAGGGAGAGGTTCCTGCTGCTGGTGTGAGGGACAGATTATCGTTCTAAAATCATCTCATACTGGAGTAGGGAGAGGTTCCTGGCGGTGCTGTGAGGGACAGATTAGCGTTCTAAAATCATCTCATACTGGTGTAGGGAGAGGTTCCTGGTGCTGCTGTGAAGGACAGATTACCCTTATAAAATCATCTCATACAGGTATAGGGAGAGGTTCCTGCTGCTGGTGTGAGGGACAGATTACCGTTATAGAATGATCTCATATTAGTATAGGTAGAGGTTCCTGCTTCTGGTGTGAGGGACATATTAGCGTTATAAAATCATCTCAAACTGGTATAGGTAGAGGTTCATGCTGCTGCTGTGAGGGACAGATTATTGTTCTAAAATCATCTCATACTGGAGGGAGAAGAGATTCCTGGTGGTGCTGTGAGGGACAGATTATCGTTCTAAAATCATCTCATACTGGAGTAGGGAGAGGTTCCTGGCGGTGCTGTGAGGGACAGATTAGCGTTCTAAAATCATCTTATACTGGTGTAGGAACAGGTTCCTGGTACTGCTGTGAGGGACAGTTTATCGTTATAAAATCATCTCATACTGCTATAGGGAGAGGTTCCTGCTGCTGGTGTGAGGGACAGATTAGTGTTCTAAAATCATCTCATACTGGAATAGAGAGAGGTTCCTGGTGGTGCTGTGAGGGACAGATTATCATCTAAAAATCATCTAATACTGGAGTAGGGAGAGGTTCCTGGTGATGCTGTGAGGGACAGATTACTGTTATAAAATCATCTCATACTGGTATAGGGAGAGGTTCCTGCTGCTGCTGTGAGGGACAGATTAGCATTATAAAATCATCTCATACTGGTATAGGGAGAGGTTCCTGCTGCTGGTGTGAGGTACAGATTACCCTTATAAAATCATCCCATACTAGTTTAGGGAGAGGTTCCTGCTGCTGCTGATAGGGACGGATTAGCATTATAAAATCATCTCATACTGGTATAGGGAGAGGTTCCTGCTGTTGGTGTAAGGGACAGATTACCATTATAAAATCATCTCATACTAGTATAGGGAGAATTTCCTGCTGCTGCTGTGAGGGACAGATTATCATTCTAAAATCATCTCATACTGGAGTAGGGAGAGGTTCCTGGCGGTGCTGTGAGGGACAGATTAGCGTTCTAAAATCATGTAATACTGGTGTAGGGAGAGGTTCCTGGTGCTGCTGTGAGGGACAGATTACCCTTATAAAATCATGTTATACTGGAGTAGTGAGAGGTCCCTGGCAGTGCTGTGAGTGACAGATTAGCATTTTAAAATCATGTCATACTGGTGTAAGGAGAGGTTGTTGCTAGAGTTGAGCGAACTTCTAGAAGTTCGGGTTCTGCTGATACGACCGAACTTCGGGACAAAGTCCGGGTACGGGTCCGGACAGAACCCTAACTTTGCCCCGGACCCCGAACCCCATTGAAATCAATGGGGACCCGAACTTTTAGGCACAAAAATGGCTGTAAAAAAGTCCTGGAAAGTCCTAGAGGTCTGAAAAAGGTAAGTAAAATCGGGGTAAGGGTGGGACAAGTGCCCTACAAAGAAATGGGGACAGGGAAATAACTTTAAATATCTTTAAAAAAATAAAAACATAAAAAAATTAAAAATGGAGGTGGATGTGGACCATCTTCAATCTGTGTGTGAAAAGTATTAATTAACGGTAGAAGCCATATTACTGTTCTAAAATCATCTTCAAACTGTGTGAAAAAAGTATAAATTAGCCGGGAGAACCCATATCACTGTTCTACAATCATCTGGAAACTGTGTGTTAAACTTAAATTAAAATCGGGAGAACCCATATCACTGTTCTAAAATCATCTGGAAACTGTGTGTTAAACTTAAATTAAAACCGGGAGAACCCATATCACTGTTCTAAAATCATCTGGAAACTGTGTGTGAAAATATATCAGAGAAAAGCCATATCCCTGTTCTAAAATCATCTAAAAACTGTGTGTGAAAATGTATCAGAGAAAAGCCATATCCCTGTTCTAAAATCATCTAAAAACTGTGTGAATATATAGCAGAGAAAAGCCATATCCCTGTTCTAAAATCATCTAAAAACTGTGTGTGAAAATATAGCAGAGAGAAGAACA